>VYXH01005715.1:118929-133386 GCA_013397275.1 Burhinus bistriatus
AAAAAAAAACCGAAACCCCAAACCCAATCTCATAGTGAGTTATTCTTATTTTTTAAAAATTCCTAGCCTGGAAACAGGGGACAAGTTGGTTGCGCTGCGGGAACCCGAGTACCAGCCTGGCTCACGGGCCATCCGTCTCCCACTCCTCACTTTCAGAGCTTCTCGCGTTTCAGCCTGGCATCTCTGATCGTAAGTCTACTTAACCATTTTAATAGCACTAAATGGAGTCTGTGTTACTGCCCTTATCTGCTCTCTATGTCTTCCGGGTCATACATGCTTAGTTTACTGTCAGAGACAAGTTTTTACTGCTGTCAGCACTGCAGCGTGGCGGTACCTGCAGAGCAGCAGGCTGCGGGCTCCGCTCTGCCTTCCTCATTGTCAAGAAAATTACCACCCGCGATCTGATTCCCGAATATTTGTCTTGCGGTTTCTTAATTGGTGCCATCAAGGAAATGCTGGAGAAAAAAAAACCACTGCACGGTGCAAAAGAAAAGGTGATGTTATCTATTTACAATCCTTTTGTGCAACGGTAATAATAATTAACAGAACAACAATGACTAATAATCAGAATTACCTGCATTAAGTTAAGGACAGGATTTTGGTTTTCTTTGTGCACAGGCAAACCTGGACTCATTTTCCTCCTGTCACTGGGAGGTGGGGGGGGGGGGGGGGGGGGNTTGCCCACTGCTGGCAGAGGTGGCCCCTGGCACACAGCCGGGCTTCCACGCAGGATGCTGGGGGCTGTGCGTGCCCACTCCATCTGCATTTGCCCCCCCCCCAGGAAACCTGCTCAGCTGTCTTTAAAATGGTACCAAGCAGAGCAATGCAGGTGGAGACGATGAAAGATGCAGAAAAGATGCACACGTGGCGTCATTTTCACCCCCCCTTCACTCCGAGCCCTGCAGGCTGGAGCTGCAGCTCCAGCAAGCTGAAGAAAATCTTTGTCAAATTAATAGATTTAAAAGTAGAAAACTCCAGCTGAGAGTCCGGGCATGCTTCTGAGATCGCCCGCTCGGGTTTTGCACCAGCAGCACTGATGGAATTACTTTTGCTTTACACCAGCATAAATAAAAGCAAGATCAGGTCCTCTATCTGGAAGATAAGGATGAAGTTTTACAGCCTCCTTTTCCTTATCACACCCGGACTTTTTAATACTTTGGAAGTGTAACGAGCGAGGTTGCGGAAGCTTCCAAGGGCTTGTAGGCACTTCTTGCCCCTCCTGCCAGCAAGTGGGCTCTCATACCCTTCCCTCTGGAAATTCAGAATGCGAGCGGCACCGGGGCCGGAAAAATGATCAGTTGTTTATGAACAGATCATTTATTAAATCCTGTTTGGCTGAAGTAATTCCTGCCAGCATGAAGGTACAACAAATTGAAAATGAATAATCTCTCCTGCAATTCGCAGGGGCGAAAGACCACGCTCCCCGCGTGCTCTGTTACTATATTTAGCACAGATACAGTAAATGCATTCCTGTATGGAAACCACTCTCCCTAAAGATCACTTTTTGAGTGTTTTGATAGTGGGCTGCCGGGAGAGGCTGCAGAGCAGTTGGATGGCCCTGGGTGCGTTACTGGGGTCGCTTCTGCTGCAGGATGCTCGTGGTGGGCACGGAGTTGCTGTAAACCGAGCGCCGGGGCGCAGCGTTCGAGCCCGTGGGCTGGGATAAATCCAATGTCACAGCTGTGACTTACCCGAACGGTCACTCCAGCTTTGGAGTTATCTGCTTACAAGCAGGTTGCTCCTGTTTCCTCCAACGTTGGGCCCTAACATAACTTTTAAATCATTGCGAAATGAACTTTGCATTTTATTTCCTTGGACTGTGAAAAAATACATTGCTGCGTTGAGGCCTGGGATAGGGACGGAGACAGCTATTTATATCATTTCCAGCAAAACACCCTACGAAACATAAAGTAAACTGGAAAATCAATAATTATTATTATTACGGTGTCTCCGGGTCTCCGGTGTGCGGGGCACTGTACATCCCTGCTCCGGGATCCGGCCCCCACTCAGAGCATTTACAGCCGTGCTAGCAGCCGTGTAGCATGGGAAGGAAAGGAAGCAACAGGGAAACTGAGCCAGAGAACTATATCTAAAGAGAAGTTTAAGGCACAGCAAAAAATCTCTATTCTCACTGCCCAAGTCCCCTGGCAGGGACCAAGGGTGTCCCAGCCCGACACGAGCATCTCCACAGCGGTGCCGCTGTGAAGCACCCTGGGGCTGGTGTTTTGGGTGCTGAGTGTTTCGGGTGCTGAGTGTTTCTGGCAGGGATATAAACCTACTGAGATGATGCAACTACACCCTGGACCATTTTAGGGCAGGCATTTGTGCCATGCCCCCCCAGGTGTGGCTTCCCTGCCAGGTCATTCCCTCCCCAGGAGCCCCCTCCCCTGCTTCCCGCACTCATCCTCAGTGCCCGCAGGCAGGGGAAGGTGAGCGGGACATCGTGGTCCTTCTCGCAGGGTGCCCACCCCTTGCCGGGGCTGAAGCTCCACCGTGGTAGCTTGGGCTGGTTTCATCAAGGTGGGCTTGTTGTACCACACCGGTACAAAACCTCCCGACAGACGGACAAGAGAGCCCACGGGTGGGCGGGGAGGAAAGGAGACACGGGCTGGGATGTGCCTAGGACAGCAATCGGCTCTGACTGCACTAATGCTTATCATGCTCTAAAACCACTGATCTATAGATCTCACTCCACCACCCAAGCACCTTTTGGGTAAAAGAAACCGCTGGAGTGAAATCCCAAGGGAATTTCAAAGCTTGTGACGCTTGCACGTTGCTTTTAGATCAATCTTCTCTATTTTGGGGGCAGTACTGCAGGAAAAACCCGTTGCCTTTTTTCTTGTCCAACCAGCACCGATGTCCTCGCTTGGGAGGGAGCTGAACTCAATGGTGGTGAGTCCACGTTCTTCCCTCCCTCCTTCCCCTGCATCCCCGGTGCATCACTGAGCAAGGCACGCTCCGGCTGGCATCGCGATGGGTTGGGTGTGCGAGCCGCCTCTTTGCCTGTCTTTATTTTTAGTGCGTGCACAGAAGGCAGATAATGGCGATTGATGTGCTTTTTCCTTCAGGTTTAGGTTTCCTGTCAGCTGAGCCGCAGATAAACCATAAACACGAAGAACAAACAAACAATTAGCCTCCCTCGGACCCAGGCGCAGAGGCACTCCGCGAGGGTTTATAGCCCTTTTCCAGCTTTACTGCCAAGATAAATCTTTCACCACCCGCTGCCCAATCAACCCCAATACAAAAAAGTTTTTATTGGGGTTTTTTGTTAGTTTTTTTTTTTTTTTTTTTTCCAGGAGCTATTTGATTTTTATATTTAGGAAATGTTAAAACAAGGGTGCAGACAGATAGGTGGGGACCAACATGTAAATTATGTATTGATCTGGACAATGTGCTGGCTTAGTTCTTCCTGGTGTGGGACCAGATGAGAGGCAGAAAAACCGTTGCTTCCTCTGAGCTGTGGTTTCCACCGTCGCTGGACCTCCATGTGCAGCATCCTTCGGCCTCACGGATGCGAACAGAGCACCGGCGAGGGCGTGAGGCCAAA
Organism: Burhinus bistriatus; assembly: GCA_013397275.1. Lineage (NCBI taxonomy): Eukaryota > Metazoa > Chordata > Aves > Charadriiformes > Burhinidae > Burhinus > Burhinus bistriatus. The sequence goes on from VYXH01005715.1 coordinate 122,477, forward strand.
GGATGCTGCCTTGCACAAGCTCCAGTGTCCACTTTATTACCCAGATTTATTTTTCAAACTGAAGAAAAATAAGATAAATCTGTTTAGGAGCTTGTTCCTTTTCCATCCTGCATTTCTATTTATTCACCCAGGTAGGTTTTTTGGTCACTGGGTGGAAATCCCCTTCACGGTATCACTCGTGCATCACTGGCATAAAAGGCTGATGCAGTTTTGGTGGCAAATTACCCGTGCCCTTTTTTTTTTTTTTCTTGTATGACTGTGAATTTTGTCAAAACTTTGTGTGGCAGTTTCATTTCGTGTCTTTATTGTCCAGCGAGGGAGAGCTGGGAGTGCTAAATTAATTTCCGTGGTGAGACCAATAAATTCAGCTCTCCTGCTGTAAAAGATACATTAATTTTGCTACATTCCATTTTTTAATAGGCACAAAGCCACCTGGATAAATACAGGTTGCACACAGAGAACAGTCACGGACCTGGGCACAGAGACTGTCAGCTAAAATAAGTAAGTCAGATGTTAAGTATATGCAGAGAAATTTCACTTTCTTCTGACTTTGGTTTTTAGCATTTTTTATGTGAGGTGAAGGAAAATGGTAGGCTCCGATAATCTCACCTACCTTAAAGACGTGAAAAGGAGATAAAGAATATTCCCTGGGTTCAAAATATTTAGAGTTTTTAATGTTTAATGTCAAATATGTTGGGTTTGATAAATAGAATAAAAGAAGTATTAATCTCACATACCATGCCCTTGCACATGGGGCTATTCCCTCATTATAACTTCACCGCCAGTGGACAAACCTGTGGACCATTTTTAATGGACTTTCTTAGGGATAAAACAGGGACACCTGGGACTTGAGCCCTGTTTTCTGCAGGAGTTCAGGGGTAACTTTTTGCTGAACAGCAGAAGTTGGCTGGAGATCTCCGCTAACAGGACTGGGAGAACAGACCTATCATACCCATTGGCACGTCGGCTCCACAGACAGATAAAGAAATCCAGCCAAGCCTGGGAATATGACTGGATTGACTACACAGAGAGCACGAGGAATTTGGGGTTGGTGCGTGGCTTGGTGTTCCTGGGGCATTCCCTGCTGAGAGCTGAGGGAAACTGGTGACAATGGGGTTGGTCATTCAACCGGCAGCTGAAACGCATTAAACGCCAGGCAGAAGCATTTGCTAGAGAGAAGATGCAGATAAGACAAAATTTGGTACTTGTCACATTTTGTGGCTGCGCAATCAGCCAGCTCTGCAGCCAGCGCTGGCCAGAATTAAGATGCGATTCTTTGGGGGAGGATCATCTTTTAACGGGCTTATTGCAAAACCTTCCTTCTTTATGCTAGAAGTGGAAAGTAGCAAATCTCAGGGTAGTGGCTGCCCCAGTGACATGTCCCTCCAAGGTCACCCAGCTCAGAGCTCTGGATTTGGAGGAGTTTCTCAGAAAGGGCTAATTTTACCACTGTTTTTTGAGCCTGATTCTGCTCTGGAGGGGGCCTTGGTGTCACATATTCAGAAGTCAATCAAAGGTACATGGAACAACTTTTTGGATGAAGAATAGTTGGATGGTTCTTTAGTTCCTGAGCCTGAAAATCAAACCCAGAGGCCTCCAGAGGCTTGCCGAAGTGAGGACAGGCAGTGATGCCAAATGATGTCTGAAAGAGCTCCGTGTCCACAAGAATCCTGCTCACGGCAACACGTTCCCATTTCTTAGACGGATCTCTGTCCTGTGCTGTCTAGCCAGCTCATAGATTTCCTGCCAAATTCTCCTTGCTGTGCTATTACCTCATCCCTCTGACACACCGTTTGCCCAATTTGACCATTTTTCCTGCCCTGTCTGGAGGGTGAACTCTCCGAGACAAGGACTTTGCACCCACTGCAGCTCCGCATTGTCCCCTCGCCAGACCCAACCACTGTGTGGAGGGGTGAACCCGGGGTCCTGCGGGGACCCTGGGAACTATTTTTCTGTGTTGATCTCAGCTGGTTTGGGGTAGGTAGAGCGAGGCAGGGGGCACTGCCAGTGTTTGTCAAATGCAGTAAGAGAAAATCTATAGGGCAAAAGGTACAGCCGTATTTCCTTAAAGCCCATAACATGGTCCCATCACTGGCAACAAGGAAACAAAGCAGGGAAATAGAGAAAAAAACCTACAGACCCACTAGCCTTTGTGTGGCAGAGCAAACATTGGAGCAGCGCATGCAAATTGCCATGCAAATGAGGCTGGCAAAGCTTTAATGAGATAAAGTTGCCACCACCAAGCTTCCCGATGCAGCCCCAAGGCTGGAGAGGACTATTTCACTCTGTGTGAGCATCCGGAGCTCAGGTACAAACTGCGTTTGCAAGGAACAGAATAAAAAGGGCAATTTAAGACAAGGGTGGCTATAAGTAGCAGATGAGAAAACACAATAAAAAGGAAGATTTCTTACTCTGTAAGTGAATCCATTTACTTCAAAGGTACTACATTTCTTTGATACAATAGCATAACGTTTTTATTGGGGACTAATTGAGCCAGTGATATAATTACGACAGTAAATTAAGGCTTGAAGTTTACTTTGAATTTAGGAATAAATTCGTAAATACTTCCTTATCAGTGGCATGTAGGAAAACGGCCAGACTGATTTAGCAAGGAGGAATCCTTACATATTGGCCATCTCAAGAAAGTGATGAGCCTTCTTTCCACATAAAAATGAGTGATACATTAACTGCTTTGACTGCAGCCCTTTTTTTCATTGCTTGGTATAATCAGCTTTACCAGTGGGTTAATAAAATTTAATTAATAGTTAATTTAGGCTTACAATCAAGTATACCCATTTTTGATTACTTTATCATCGCAGTGTTTACATCCACGTGCAAATCACAGGCCAAAACTGATCTGTCTCTCTGAGTGCTGCTGTCTGCAAGCCAGAAATGATTTGCAGATGCAGCTTCGAATCTGCCAGCGATGGGATGCCCTTTGCGGGGGTGTGTTGTACCTGCAGCCTCCAGGTCCACTCTTGGATCTCCGTGGCCAGATCCAGACCTTGTCTCTGCACCCAAACCAGAACCGAGCCTCACCGTCCTCAGCGCTGTGTCCCGTCCCAGGTTACCCACCGCTGAACGGGGCAGTGCGGGTGCAAGCAAGGGAGAAAAGCTGCCGTACCGTTGAGCCTTGGGAAGGAGTAAGGGGTGGTCAGAAAAGCTCTTCTTGGAAGGACGGGCTGCATGTGGGTCTTTCGCCTGCAAGGTTGAAGCAGAGTTCTTTAAACCCTAGGGTTTCTCCAGTCTGGTTTTCCTTGCTGGTTCCAGCCATGCCCATCTGAACCATCTACCGGTCAGGAAAATAAAACAGCAAACAAGCAACAAGCCAGAAATGCTCTCAGTCGGTTCCTCCTTTCCCAATCACTATGCAGACAATTACTGTCCGGGATATCCTCAAATTAGACTAATAAATCCAACTCCAGCTTTTCCACTGGAGTAAGTTTTTTGCAGTTGAATGACAGCCTGGGTGTCTTATGTGTTGAAGGAAGCTTCAACCACATGTACACCCAGCAGAAACTGGATATTAGAAAGGAGAAAAGGCCATGAATAATGTGTTTAATGCAGAAAATGCCATCGAACTGTTTTTTATGGAAGTGTATCCCTCAGAAACTGCTGACTTCTCTTTTATTATATTTAGCAATACAAATAGCTGAGGACTGTGTTTGGGCTCATTGCAGATAAAGTGCTGGAAAGACAGTCATGGAGTGAAGGGACATTTATTTCTCTTACTAAGATCCTCACTGTGCTGCCACAGCTGGTGAATCTTATCTCTAAGGCTTTTCTTGGGAATAAAGCACTTAGCCTTTGTAGCTGGGTCTTGTTACAAGAAGCCTAGGAGAAGATTCCGTTATGTGCCACGGCACGGGGAGAGGGAATGAGCAACAACTGAGTCCTGATGCAATGGCAAGAAAGTCATGCAATAATCACCCATTCCCTGAACTGCACACTGGAGACCCGATTGACCATGACAGCCTGAATCTAGAGAGAAAAAAAAAAGATGAGAGCCTAGAGTACCCTCCACGACAGACGTGATCTTGGGAATGGGCTGCCTGCAGATGTGCCATCGCACGCTATCAAGATCTCTCTAGTGTTTCTCCTTGGAAGGGTTTACTGGTAGAGAAATACTGCTTTCCCCAGAGATTACCCTAGGAAACAAAAGCAAGAGCTCATTGAACTTCCCTTCCTCAAGTAAGACAACATAGCACAGTCTTTGAATTTATTATTGTAATTACTACAAGAATTGTTAATATCCTTGCTATATCCTTACTAACCTTGTCTCAAAACCAGTCAAGACCAGCGGATGATATTGCATGGTGGTAGCCCATTAGGTAGTTTTACACTCCTGCAGATGGAGCTGACAGTATTAAACTCTGGCCAGATTTGGCCAAATACGGTGCCAGTCCCTGGCTGAGCTGGAAACCTGCTCGGAGGACGGCGTTCGCACCAAGCTGCCAGCACGCCCTGCGCCCCGCTGAGCCTCACCTCCATGGCCAGGCAGCCGCCGGCACATCCAAAAGCAGGGCAACCTGCTGGGTTTTCATCAAAGGCTCATTTATCTCTTGTGAAAGTACATGACGTATCAAATGTTTTGCCTTGATTAACGATGCTAATTAAGCTAATGGATTTGAGCAATTTTACAATTGATATTTTTATGTAATTTTGTTTTTGCTCTGCGGTAGCCAGAACTTACTGCCCCGTCAGCTTCTCTCCGTCATGTCCAAGATTATGCACAGACATCATCTTTAAGGTCATACAAATAAACAAAGCAAGAAAACTCTTCATATTTATCTCGTCCCTCCCCCTGCCACCCACTGCACATTCCCAGGGTGTGCAACAAAGCAGACTTCAAATGCATGGAGTGGAGTTGCCAAAAGCAATATCCCAGCAGAGAAAAAGATTGGATTTGGGGGTCAGGATGTTAGACTGGACTTCTAGAAAATCAAGTCCTCATCCCAATTCTACTACAAGTTTCCTGGGCGCCGTGAGACAGCCACTCTATCCTCCATCAGTAAATGGGGTAAAGTAGGTAGGCTGTTGGCTTGCTGCAGCAGAGGCTGCAAATCAATTGTGCGTCTAATACACACAAAATTTTGGACTTGATGATCTTAAGGGTCTTTTCCAACCTGAATGATTCTGTGATTCTATAATATGGGTATAGATGGGTAAGACAGAGGGATGCTGAGCTAAATTTGAGTCCTGAAGCTGATGCTGTAATGCTAACTGAGTACCCGAGGTCTAGACCATGTAGATGAGGTGGTGTTGAAAGGAGAAGCAATTTGCATGGCACAAATGCTCCATACACATCTAGGAGCAAAGGGCAAGAACTGGGCATGCAGTTTCTTGGTGCAGTATTGCACACACTGAGGAGGCTTTAAAAACCTTGTCAGTTTTATGCAGTGCCTGAATCCCCACAGGTGGCATTTGTGGGTCTTTATTTGTTTACAGGACACCATCAACCAGAGAGCCGTGTAACTACTGACCATGTAATTACACTGTAAGGCAAGTTTCACGTGTTGACAGGCTAAATAAAATACCAGGTTATTTTTTCCCTTCTGTAAGGGAGAGGGTTATCATGAGATCTTACAGCTGCGAATTATGTAGTAATTATGGCTTCAATAACCAGGCAACTGCCGATATCGTTACTGAGGGATTGCTAGGAACAGGAGACTGTTACGTACTGGGACTACGTGAATCATGGACACTGGAGACTGAACTGGCAGCTCCAAGCACCGGTCCCACCAGTTCATTTTCCAGTTTTGTCCATTGTAGTTTCGAGAAACTAGGCACTGGAACAGGTTGCCCAGGGAAGCTGTGGAGTCTCCATCTCCGGAAGTGTTCAAGGCCAGGCTGGATAAGGCTTTGAGCAATCTGGTCTAGTGGGAGGTGTGCTTGCCCATGGCAAGGGGGTTGGAACTAGATGATCTTTAAGGTCCCTTCCAACCTAAACCACTCTATGATTCTGTGATGGCTTCCATAGCCAACCCTGAGAGGTGGTTCTGCCCATTGGGAGGAGAATTGCTGAACTTCATCCTTCTAGCCCTGTCCCATACTCCTCAAATGCTTGGGTTGCTAACAACCACCCTGGCCCCTGGCTTCAGCCTCCTGAGAGTGCTTTAGTCTGATGGCTTTGGAGGAGCCAAGCAAGGAGCCAAGAGCAAGAAAATCTCTGTCCAGCCTTACTCAGCACCCTGCTAAAGCAATAATTACACATGTAGAGCTACAGCTCGGCGGATAGCACTGGGCACTATTTGTAAGCCTAAATCTTGGCCAAACTTGCAAAAATGCCTAATCTCTCATGCTGAGCATGCTTGCAAGAAGTGTCACACCTGGAAAATGAGAAGGCTGTGTGGGTGAGAAGAAGAAATGAATAATGATTTGGGGGGTTTCATATACTTTAGGTTTTGTGCTTGGACTGAAACAGCATTTGATTACTCATATGTTTAGTGAACCTAGAAACCAGGTCAATGGGTCAACAAATAAATAGCTAAGAGGCATCTGGGTGTATGCCCTGCTCTGCAAGAGGACTCTGAGGAAGCGGGCGGGAGTTAAAGCTTTGGATCTGCCTGAACTGCAGCAAAATTGACCTGCAGGATGGAGCCCATACTGCTTGCAGAGCCCAGTCCTCTTCCCAAGGTTTTCCCCAGCCACCGGCACAGTGGCTGGGGGACCCTGGGGTTTAGGGGGTGCCCAGGTTTCACACCTATTGGGGGAAATAAGTCTCTGCCTTGGCAGATGGGCCATGGCCTGGTCGCTGCTGAAGCTGAACGAGTTGTACCTGAACTCCTGCCCCGGGGTATCACACAACTTCAGACCTATTTCCTGAGTGCGTGCCACTTTTTTATGAGCAAAGCCACATACTTTTCCTTAAAGTCTACAGCCCTTTAATTCAATTTTTAATTATTATTCCTTATCATGCTCAGTGTGTTTCTGCCGCACTTAGGAAACTGTCTCTTGTGGTTAATTTAACACCTGCAAATTCCCAAAGCTGTTAACCTAAATTTAGTGGATAAAGTCTTTGCCATACATTTAAAAGATCACAAGGTCAAGTCTACTTGGGGCTGAGCTTTTGTTACCAAGCACATAGGGCATCTATTTTACTTCCTCTATATGATAAACCACTGTAGGCTTGATACTTATTTGTCATCATTATCAGAGACATTCTGCAGTTGACTGAAATATTATGCAACAAAACAAAATCTCAGAAGTGAGTGCTTTCAGGAATATTTCTTTACCATACCCTGCTTGAGAAGGACAAATACTGTTTCAGAGACTTTGGGTACATCGATTATCCTTCTAGGGAAAGCATGATAACACTAATAAATCTTGGAATTTTGCTCTTTGTGTTTCTGAGACACTCTCTTCTCAGCATGGTCACATGCTGAATAACTGATTAGGGTCTCTTTTATTTGTTTTGGGTTTTTCCCTTTTAACAGCAGAGTGCCAGCTCTGTTGAAATGAATGTGAGCCTTTCTGCTGCCATCGCATGAAGTCCTGTCTTTGCCCCTAAGCACCTGTACAATATAGAAAGGGTCACTAATCTTAGCTCATAAACCTCTATCAAATGACAAGCTATTACTTCCCCGACCTGTAAGAACTAAGGCTTGACTGCCCTTTTTCTTGAAAATGGAAGGAAAAAAGAAAAACCTTGAGGAGTAAACCAAGGCCAAGCATTTCAGATGGTTTTGGATGAAAAAAGAAGAAAATTTCAGTGTCTAAGGTCACCACTCATCACAAATTTCTTGCCATCATCCTCTTCATTCAAACTAAAAAACTATTAACTTAGTCTCAGAAGATCTCACCTGTCTCTATAATTGACTGAGAAGATTCAACATTGCTGGTAACCTGCGAGGAGGAACTGTGAGCCCCCATCATGGACCAGAGGAGTGATCTCCTGATCTCCTCCCTGCAAAATGTCAGATCAACGTGCCCAAGACCATAGCCAGCCAAGAGATCCAGCACACTCACAAGTTCCTCAGCAAAAAAATCAACAGAACTGCTCAAAAACCCACTCCTTCCACCTTCCCTGAGGATATGGAAAGTAGATGATGGGTCAAAAAGGGTGAGGGAAGGCCCTGACACCTCCTGCCAATGGCCCTAAAGGAGCGGCTGTTTTTCCTCAGATGAAGAACAAGCAGGACAACCATCACGACAGCAAATTATGCTGCTCTCCTTGAGCCTAAAGGAAATCCTTTGGAGGACATCTGTGATCCTGGAAGATCAATGGCAGGTCAGATACCACTCAGAAACACATATGATATCGGCACCCTCCTGGCACAGTGCTCCAAGAAAAGCCACTCTTGGCCAATTCCTCCTGAAGATGAGGCAGCTAATTTGGGTTCATAAATCATGGATCGTGGGGAATCGCATCAGAGGACTGGACTTGCAGTTCATTCTTATCAGTGTTTCTCAGGTCTTTGCTCGCTGTCAATAGCCCTCCATTTGACACAGCAAGAGGCATTATAATACAGCTGTAATTACAGTCCTCTCATTTTGGAGGCTCCTTAACATTGCAAACATATGTTTAAGTCAAAGGAATCGTGCTGATGGGGAGCCGATGAGGATCTGGCCTTCGGTTTTAGAGGCACCACTTTTTAATTTGCTTCAACTGTTTTCCTGCAGGGAAGCAACACGGCAAACTATCGGCATGCAGATGAGAAGAAGCAAACAGTATTTCCCTCACTTCTAAACAGATTTAAGCATGTTTGGTTTATAGTGGGGGCACATATACTCACCAAGTTAGGAGACACAGCCCAACACAAACTGTACCGCCTTCCCACCGGAGCATGAAGCACAGTCCCCTGCTCACCTTATCTCAAGTATATATGTGGCACATTACATTAAAAAAAGAAAACAAACAGGGAGTGTTTCATGGTGCACGTGTCCTCTGGGGAAGTAGGAAAAAGAAGCAGTCAGGACGAAGTTCAGACTCATCTCCTCCTGCCCTGCAGACAGCTGCTTGGATGCCATGGTTGAACGCAGGGTAGGAGCAGTACTTGCTGTGTCCCCAGACACTTTCTGCTCAAAAAACGCCCCGTTTACAATCTGCCAGTGCTGGGGCCAGGCTGGCAGCTGGGGGTGACACAGCCTGATGCCACCATGCTCATTACGAATGGGAAGACACCTCGCAGACAACAGCTTAGTCCCCATGAACGTGGCTGCCCTTCCCCGGCACTTGCTCTGTCCCTTCCCCGGCGAGGAAGGAAACCTGAGAGCACTTTCTGGTGAGAGCAGCGAGCTTGACAGGCTCATAAATATCCCACCGCGTACCCTTTCCTTTCTGTCCTTTGAAAGAAAAGACTGACACTAAGAAAGCATTTGATGACATTGGATTTGTGCCACTTTGCAGCTTACTTGAATGAGCTGAAGGGGAGAGCTGGGAGCAGCAGAGACTGGGCGAATTTCACGGATGCAGTGGGGTTGTCGATGGAGAGAAAGGGCAGCCAGGACCTGCACGAGGAATTGCTGGCTCTGTCGGTCGGGTCAGCTGGAACCAGCCCCGCTGCCCGTTGGGGAGCTGAAGGCAGAAGGGAGGGGAGCAGGGCTGGGTGCTGAAGGTGCCTCTCTTCGGAGATCCCAGTGCTGGTGCACATGTCTCCTGGGTCATGCTGCCTGGTGACTTCAAGTGAGGGGTGACAAGGAGATGAGGAAGAGGGGTGACGAGTGTTTTAAGCCATCCCAGTGTATTTACAGCACGGAGAGCATGACTTCTCCAGCTATACCTACATGTCACCATTATGCATGGGATGCAAGGCAACATGCAATGGGTTTCACCCCGATGGCCCTGGCCATTCAGTGTCTCTGCCCCATATAATGCATTTCCAGCCCCATTTCCCCCCCCTGTATATCTATGCATGAGGGATGAATGCAGAAACAGCTCTGTGTTTGCAAACTAGGGGTTTTTTTTAAAAAAAAGCCAGACCAGCTCTAACAATGAAACTAAACTCTATATCTAATTTCTCCTCATTTTCAGGGTTTGCAGCTGTAAATTTTAGCTCTCGACACAATCTCTAGTTGGGACAGATTGGCCTTTTGAAAGACATTCTTGCTCTCACTTTAGAGCTCTAGTTTGCCCTAAGATATGGGCTTTTAGTTTGCAAATGCAGTGTAAATTTATAGTGATATGTAGAAGAGAATAAATGAGTCTTTATACCGGGTCCTTGGATTTTTTACAGCTCCTATGAATAAAATACAAAGAGACTTGAAAGGCTTTATTAAATAAGAAGGTGGGTGTCTTGAGAATGATCAGTTATAGGCATTGTACTGGTGTTGCGAATTGTTGGTTTTAAAGCCTTTGGGGCAATCTATAGTTGATCCAAATGATAAAACCTTTGTAGGCTTCAGGGAGCTCCAGCAGCTTACACCAGCTGGGGATCTGTCCTGCATTTCCAATGAGGATTATTGGAATGAGCACTGGCCACATTTTTGGCTGTGTTTTGGTAAGGGGATGTCCCCTAACAACCCAAGAGAGAGGGAAAAATCAATTTTCACATAGCTAATTGCTTGGTGTGTGAATGCAGCATCATTACCCGGCTGTGTCCACTGGGGCTGCTCCTCATGTGGGGCTGGGGAAGGGTTCGTGGGTGATAGCCCNGGAGCCCCACATGGGATGGGATGGGATGGGGTGGGATGGGGTGGGATGGGGTGGGATGCAGCAGGGCTCCCCGCTGCCCTCCGGCTCACTGGGTGCTGCAGGACTGCATGCAAACGAGAGTCTCTCTTGGATCCTACAGCTCAGAGCATAGAGCAGATTTTAATTACCCATGGAAGGAGAGCTCCACAGCTATCCCATACTAATGACTGAGCGGCATTCTCCACACCGCGTTCCCTCTGTATGTACATATGGGTATATATGGAGAGAGAGGAGAAAGTGAGAGAGAGGAATATATGCATGGCATGTATTGCTTAGG
>VYXH01005715.1:133848-162026 GCA_013397275.1 Burhinus bistriatus
TCCAGCCCCATTTCCCCCCCCTGTATATCTATGCATGAGGGATGAATGCAGAAACAGCTCTGTGTTTGCAAACTAGGGGTTTTTTTTAAAAAAAAGCCAGACCAGCTCTAACAATGAAACTAAACTCTATATCTAATTTCTCCTCATTTTCAGGGTTTGCAGCTGTAAATTTTAGCTCTCGACACAATCTCTAGTTGGGACAGATTGGCCTTTTGAAAGACATTCTTGCTCTCACTTTAGAGCTCTAGTTTGCCCTAAGATATGGGCTTTTAGTTTGCAAATGCAGTGTAAATTTATAGTGATATGTAGAAGAGAATAAATGAGTCTTTATACCGGGTCCTTGGATTTTTTACAGCTCCTATGAATAAAATACAAAGAGACTTGAAAGGCTTTATTAAATAAGAAGGTGGGTGTCTTGAGAATGATCAGTTATAGGCATTGTACTGGTGTTGCGAATTGTTGGTTTTAAAGCCTTTGGGGCAATCTATAGTTGATCCAAATGATAAAACCTTTGTAGGCTTCAGGGAGCTCCAGCAGCTTACACCAGCTGGGGATCTGTCCTGCATTTCCAATGAGGATTATTGGAATGAGCACTGGCCACATTTTTGGCTGTGTTTTGGTAAGGGGATGTCCCCTAACAACCCAAGAGAGAGGGAAAAATCAATTTTCACATAGCTAATTGCTTGGTGTGTGAATGCAGCATCATTACCCGGCTGTGTCCACTGGGGCTGCTCCTCATGTGGGGCTGGGGAAGGGTTCGTGGGTGATAGCCCCGGCGTGTTCCAGCAGTGAGCCACCACCACCCCAGGATCTTGGGATGGAATAGGTAAGGTTTTTTATCCTTTCAAAGTGTCCAGAGTCCATCTTGTCTCCTTCCCAGGTGAGAGTAGCTCCATCCATGGAGCTGGTTACGTGGATAAAGCCTCATCCCAGGGCTAATCCCAAGGGCAAGCCCTGGCAGTCCATTTATTTGTTGCCTGCACCATGGTGTAGCTTCCAGTGTGCTGGTTTCTCCTTTGAGTTATTTTTCTAAAGGGCTTCTTAAAACAGCTGTTCTCCATGCAGAGAGAAGCCCTTCTTTCTCTTTTCTTTCTCAACCAATATCACTAATTGGAAGAAATTTGCTTATCCCAGCACCAGTCTGGAGCAGGACCCTTGGAGCTGAGGATCTTCCCCCACTTCCCTGCCAAGGTAGCACAGCACCGAATCCAGCCCAGCAGCTCAGCCCGGTGTGGGGTTGAATGTCCTTCCCGGCACATCCCTGGAGCCCCACATGGGATGGGATGGGATGGGGTGGGATGGGGTGGGATGGGGTGGGATGCAGCAGGGCTCCCCGCTGCCCTCCGGCTCACTGGGTGCTGCAGGACTGCATGCAAACGAGAGTCTCTCTTGGATCCTACAGCTCAGAGCATAGAGCAGATTTTAATTACCCATGGAAGGAGAGCTCCACAGCTATCCCATACTAATGACTGAGCGGCATTCTCCACACCGCGTTCCCTCTGTATGTACATATGGGTATATATGGAGAGAGAGGAGAAAGTGAGAGAGAGGAATATATGCATGGCATGTATTGCTTAGGTATATAAACACAGATGTCTACGTATAAAAGCATCCGTACAGACACATATAAGAAATCTGTTGGCTGCTTTGTCTGACAGGGCAATGATCCAGTCAAATGGCACAAAGAACCAGCAACAGTAAGTAATTTTGTCATTTTTGCCACCAAAAAATACTTTTCATTGCTAAATGTGGAAATACTGTCCAAACACTTCACTGACACCACTACCCCCCCTTGTTTTTTTTTAATAAGGGAACTGAAGAATTGAAGGATAAAATACCTTTTCAGATGTGGTACCATGAGTGACAGATTCACATCTTACACGCAGGATCACTCTTCTTTCTTGCTAGGGAAATCCCTAACTAAGCTCTTCCTTACTGTGTTTACCTTCCTGTCCACATATACTTGGGTTTTTTTGTGTTTTTCACATTATCACTTGCTAAATATATCACGGTACATCATTTACTTTGCTCTGTAGCTCCAAGACCTCTGCATGCCTTTCTCTACTTGCAAAACGAATCGCTGGCTCAAATATTTAAATATAAAAAGAATACCATCATACAGTATACAAGCAATTTGTTATCACAGTGTGCAAACAAGGTAGAGAGGGGAATATTCTAAAGTAAATTTTATGTATAGCTACTGTGTAAATTTACCTATTTCCCAAGAGTGGTATTGTCACTATTAATCGTAATAGCGTTTCTAATATGGCATATTTCCAATATTTTCCCCTTAATTAGGATTCTGATCATACAACCCCATTTCATTCCTGTTGTGCTTCCCCTTGGCTTTCTGGAACCTGCCCAGCTCTTGTGCAAAGGGTCACGGCTGGTGGCACAGCGGAGGAGCAGGCAGGGGCTCCCCTGCCCGCGGGAGCCTGCCGGAGCCCTGCGCACCCCACGTCCACCACATCGTCCAAGGACAGTCGGCCTGTCCTTCGCACCCCTTCTGCATGTGAAGCCCATGCACAGCCCTGCCTTTGCAGAAACCGGCCCCAGCCCCTGTTTCCAACAACAGGCAACCGAGCCGGAGATTTCCACCAGCTGGAGGGGCGTGCTGTTATCTGCTCCTCGCTGTTTACTAAAATGTACATTTGTGTATAGGTTGAGGGGAAAATGAGGTTGTTTGGAGAGCAATACTAGAGTGGTGCAGGAAGACAAAGGGAAGGAGATCATTTCCGAGTAGGCTGGGCTGTGTGGAGTGTCCTTGACCGTGACTGCGACGGGTTTGCGGCAGCGCTGACGCAGGGCAGCCGTCCCCGCAGGGACGCGCCTGGGGACCGGGTTCCAGGTGAGCTCCACACGTCAGGGCAGGTGAGGGACCCGAGGTGTGAGCACTGTGTTTGCACGAGCCATCCACCTAGATGATGGAGCAAACTACTATCTTTAACTGCTTTAAAGTGCAATTTCCCCATTTATACACCTATGGCTTAACACAGGCTGTCCTTACCTCTGCCTAAACCCTGCTGCTTCTGCGAGACCCTGGTGCACTCACTTCAGTCTTTGCTCTTTCAAACACACAACCCCCCACGTTTAAAAGAAAGACAGAAAAAGCATCCTTGTACACAGGGCATACAAAGCACACGTGTATTCCTGCTACCAGCGTCAGGTACTGGATGCTGATGCTGTGCCAGTGGAGGTTTTTTCATGGGAAACACAAGCAGATCAATAAGCCCCAGATGAAAAGAGAGGCAAAGGAGGACTACAAGTAGCTGTGGTAGCACTGAAATGGTTAAAAAAGAAATCTGGTTTTGTTTAAAAGCTAAAATAAAATCTGTAGGGAACCTTCACATGTTCTCTTGGTGGAGGGTGATTTTTTTGCAATAAGCTTGGTGAGCTCCCGCTCTATGGTCTCGAGCAAGACCTTTAACCTGCTCTACCACTAGCTCTGCCTCCTCAAGGACAAAGGGAGAACACCAGTCTTACCCTGCCTTGGGAAAATGCTCCAAATGCCATGGGAGAAGTGTACAAAACAGCATCTTGTATCCCCATGAGATGAGAAGGGCAGGGCAGATCTTCACACATCACGGATCAGGGGAGCTCCTCTGAATTCAGTGGAGCATCATCAATTTGTCTTCTCCTGTTTTATGCTCTCTTGGAAAGGGCAGAAAATGGGTCATTCTCAGCTAGGCTTGAACCAGTTCAGCCAGGACTGGGGTTGTTCCAGCAGTTCCAGTTTTAACCCTCCAGGGTTATAACCTGTCCTTAGGAAAGAGCTAGAGCAGATTATCCTCTTCTTCTTCACCTCTGAGAAGTGTGGGAACAGAACAATTTATAAGGCACCAAAAATAACCTGCAGTCCTTTCAAATACCCAGAAGAAAGAAAATATTCAGGGCCCAATAAATAAACAGGGACAGTGTTGCCGTGACCCTTCCCAGCCTCTCTTGGTCCGAGTTCCCCATTATGCAGTAAATAAATAGCTATCTGTTATATGGCTATTTTTTTTTAATAAAAACACTTCGAAGTGCTTTGCTTTTCCTTAATTAAAAACACATCAAGCCATGGATAAAGCATTGTGGAATAGCTTGTTGTGGCATTGCCTTTTACAGCTGGCAAGCAAATTTCTAATAAAATGGTTTTTGAAAGGAATATTGCCTTCATTCAAATCTCCTATAAAAACTACCCATCCATTAATTCCAATTAATGACACTACAGCATTTCCACTAACACTGGTAGTAATTCTTGGCTAATGGATGATTTTCAACAAAATCAGAATCAATGTAAGTTTGGACAGGACCCTTGCAGAATTAATTTACTGCCCCGTTGCTAGTTGAACCAGAGCACAGTGGTCTTCTCAAGCGTATAAATCACAATGGTTTGAAATGGTTTCTCAGTGCCATTGTACGCAGCCTGTGCTGTGAGTTTCCTGTGGGCTTTACAGAGAGAATAAAACGCATCCTGCTCTGCTGCGTGATCCTGTGGGTCTGTCACATGAAAGCTGCCCTTATGCACAGGAACAGGCACCTTTCATGGAAGGACCCCGGGCGTAGGGGATGAAAGGCAGAAAAAAAGGCAGAAGGGAAAACTGCCTGCTCCCAACAGCCACAGCATCTCCCTCGGTGACTTCGAGTGGGAGAAAAGCAGCCCAGGCCTCTCCCCATCCTTCCCTGCTCTGCAACTCGCCTGCCCTAATTCCAACAAGACCCTGAACCTCCTCTGTCGTAGAATCAGAGAATCATAGAATGGTTAGAGTTGGAAGGGACCTCGAAGATCATCTCATTCCAACCCCATTCCAACCCCCTTGCCATGGGCAGGGACACCTTCCATTAGCCCAGGTTGCTCAAAGCCCCATCCAATGTGGCCTTGAACTCTTCCAGGGATGGGGCAACACTTCTAGGGATGGGGCAAATGGATGTCCTCCCTGTTGGGTCTAGGACTGTTCCCTCTTGCTTGGTTTTCAGGCCACCACCAACACCCAGGCAAGAGATCTGGCTTGTTTCGCCAATCAAAAAACAACCCAAAGAAAGCAGCAAGGAAAACAGAGAAAAAAGCCCCCAAAAGCCATGCAGAAATGAAGTTGTGACCGATCCATCCAGACAGAAGGGAGTGAATTCAGTCTGCAAGAAAGTCAGGGCAACTGGGCATCTGCTGTAAGTCTTCACCCAAGCCAGCTGCAATGTTTTCTCCCAGCTAAAAAATCCAGGTCTCTGGATTTCTTCCGCCTGAGCTGAAGGTCCAGGTCTCAGCAGGACTGAGTTGTCAGGTTGGGAGCAGTGGGTAGATAAAAAATAGGACAGAAATGTTATATCTGATTAAGGGAGTTGCTGGAAGGAACTCTGAATAAGACTGTGTCTTTTTGGTCCTCCAGCTGTATTTAGTTTTTTAATAAATATATATATAAAACCTGTAATGTTTGCTGTTCACTCGCCAAAAGGGAAGAGGATAGCCAATTACACACTGAACTGGTCAGGAAATGTTGAGTAAAAATGAAGTTCCTGTCTGATAACTTCTAATGAAAACTGAGGAGTAGAGCACACGAGACATTTTGATGGGGACTGTACGGGAATAAGAGGCTTTGAAACACAGGAATAAGAGGAAAGGAAAAATTTACTCTGCCCCTTATAAGGGTCTTCACCTGCTGATGGGAAGGGTTAAACCATTTCTTCCCTCTCCTGAAAGACTTTAATTAACAGCTGATCGTGTTGCTTAATCTATGCATCTCTGCCTACCTGCCTGCTGCTCTTTTGTCCTTTTGGAGAAAGAGTGGTAAAACTTAAATTGTTGACCTTGAAAAGCAATCATTCTGCAATCACCTCATTGGAAGGGCTAACAACATCTCCGGGAGCTCAACATAAACACCAAAAAGGGTGGACAGCAGTAAAATCAGGATGGGCTTGGACCAAGTAACCCCGTTTTCCCCTTTTATATATCATCAGTTTTACACCCTTACCAGTGACCTTACTGCAAATGGAAACCTTTGTGTGTAAGGGCAGAAGAAAGTTCAATTAATGTAAAACTAGCTATTTATGTGGGCAGTTCTGGGATGCATTAATTTAGATCCGTTCACCAAAACGTGCCCGTCACCAGAGCACAAGCAGCAGTAGCAAGGCAGCCCCTGTGCTGAAGCCCACTAGCAGCATGTCAGCATGGCCCATAGCCTTGACACCCCCCAAAATGCTGAGCACATCCCGTGACTGCTCATTGCTGGATAAAAAAAATTCCCACTGTCCACCTGGAAGAAGACCAAAAAAATGCCTGATGGGATGACAGCACATCCCGGATGGTGACGGGGCAGATGTTCAGACCTTTTCCTAAGCTCATTGACTACTCCTGGCTACTTCCAGGCCAGCGGACACTGAGAATGGTCTTATCGGCAAGAGGCTTGGAGTGATCTGGGATCGAAGGCTTAAGAATAGAAAGGGAGGTTATTTATGCTTTATTTCATGTACCAATACTGTGAGAAAAAATGCAGAGAGCAGCAACATGAGAGATTTCTGAAAGAGAAAAGACACAAAGGCAAGCTGGGGGATCACTAACGTAATTCTTTTATTTTTTTTCCCCCACCAAAGCATTCACTTTCTAATGATTCAGCCAGGCAATTCAAGTCAACTCCCCTTTTTGTAGTGCAGATTTAGGTAGAAAACCCAAAGGGTGTTTATTTTACAATGTATTACAGAGAAACGGCATTAACGGCCAGAAGTACAAGGATCACGAGAGACGGGGCATTGGCCGCTCTCGCAGCAGCGTGCTCGAGGGCTCGGCTGGCTCCCAGCGTAAGTGCCAGCATCCCTCCCGCCGCCACTGGACATGAAGGCAACTTAACAGAAATGGTTTCCAAATCACAGAGCCCTGTAACCTGTCATTTTCTGGATGGCTTTATTATAGCTTTCCATGTCTGGGAAAACCCAGGTTCATCCTTTGCCAGGTTAAAGGGGTTGCGGGGTTTCCCGGCTGACGGTGACACGGTGCTGTGCAAACGCTGGCAGCTGAGGGAAGTATTATTTCAGCTGATAATAAGGAGCGTTAACATAAGGAGCTACATGTGCTCGCTTGCAGGAGTGTGTCTAAACACAGGCTCAGAGAGGCTGTCGGAGATCCTCACGGTGGCTCCAGGGTGGCTCAGGCTCCCATTTTGGGGGCTGTGGGGTGCAGAGCACCACCCGTGCCCCGTGCAGGGGTTTCCCAGGGAATCTGTTCTCAAACCAGGTCTGGGTGTTGCATTTTGAAAACTTGCTTCCAACCCTCTCTCAGTGGAAAATGTGCCTCGCACGGAGCCATTCAGTAAGACCTAAGCACTTGCCTAAAGCTAAGCGAGTGCTTAAGCATTCACCTGGTTAAGGATTCTTTCCTGAACCGGGAATAAGACATGGTGTTTTTTAAACTGATTGATATATTTGGGCTAAGTCAGTATTAATGATCATGTAAATTAAAATCTGGAAAACATCCAACTTTTTAAAAGCTTCATCTGACACTGCAGCTCCTTGCAAATCGACTTTGTCTTCCAAAGATACCTACATGGAAATGCGCTTTCACTCACAAATATTTCTGGGTACAGGACACCTTTTAAAGAAGCTCCAGTAATTACTGTGACAAGGTGATCACGAGAGTCATCTGGCGCTAAGAACAATTTGGAATGCATATTGCTCGAAATAACCCAAATGTCCATCATTAATAGATTCTGTTAAAAATATTAAAAATAAGATGCATGGTTGTTCTTTGCCTCGTTTGCTTACTGCCTCACAGCGGGACGAGCCAGGTGGGGGTCTGCTCTGAGTGTGTTGCAAGAAAATAGAGCCGGGGAAAACAAAACTGACGTCAAGAAAGACCTACAGTTCTGTTACATGTTAATTCTCAGTGAAAAATAATGCCGTCAGGTTTCCCCCTCACGGATTTCCGTTTGTTACTCACCCAGGGAAGCTTTGCATGCCAGAAGTCAGCCCGTTGCATGAGCCAGGGCTTGTTGATCAACCCCGCCGGAGGACACAGGACTGCCCTCAACGTCTCACAGCGCGCAGATTAATTCACCTTAATGACATCCTAACAGCAAAATGGGACTCCGCATCCTTCATCCTGCCAGTGCACCAGGGAAATTAATGCTACTAGTGATTAACCAGTTCAAAAATTCAGTTTACTGGTACTGGGTACATTTCAGGCTCCACCTTTCATGCAATCATGGTGCAGTTTGCATGGACATAGCAGTCAATAGCATGATGTTTATGCTGTGCTTTCTTTTCCTAAAAGGGAAGGAGAAGAAGTGACTAACGGGGTAGACAGACAGACAGACAGACAGCTGGCATGGGCCGCCTGAAACGAGAAGGTGGGATCCTCTCAGGACAGGAGGGCTGAGGGATGGGGCAGGAGGGCAGACACACAAGGCTGGCAGGAGGTAGAGGGAGGCACAAGAAAGCCACCAGCTGAGGTCTCGTGCTGGGAATGACCAGGGCCACCGCAGAGAGACAAAGAAGTCAGGGTTTGGAGCCATCCACTCCTTTCCTGCACCGCTTCTGCCCACTCCACCAACACCCTGGTCTCCCCACCGGCGCAAGAGCCACCAGCTATCTCCCCTTCCCCGGGCAGCAGCACATCCACATGCCAGGGCATCGCGCCCAAGGGCACGTGAAAGCCCCGGGTACATCCCCCAGTGCCAGTACTTTTTGCATCATCTCTGTCCTTCAGCGATGTCCCCTCGGCTCCATCTAAAGCCATTCCAAGGGATAGATCCCGGGGCTGCTGCGTATACTAATCTTGTAAACACTGCTCATTTTTGCCCAGGCTATCAAAGTAAAATGTCTCTACAGCGCAGTACATTTATTAAAGCCCTAATGGAATTAGAGTCCTCCCACCAAAAAGCCAGATGGTTGGTGTTTTTATGTTATTAGTTAATGCAATTTAGTATTAAAGTTTTGAGTTAAAAACAGTGCGTGTTGTTTTCTTTATGACATCTGCTTATATTCTGCCAGGAAGATGAAGCTATGTTTAAATAGGGTCTTTCCTTTATTAATGAAGTCAATTAAAAGAATGACCCAAACAAAGGGGATAGTCAGTTTTGGAAACAATCCCCATTTATTACTGCAGGCGGTGCTGGCTCTGGGACCCGTAAAGCTGAGCATGCGCTGGAGAAAGGCCTTCGATGTCCATTGTGTTTAACAGCCACCGAGAATCAGGCAGGGGAAATAAAAACTGCAGAATGTCGCAAGAGACTTCTTATTTTTGTCACTATAAAATGTCTTCTTCACACTGATTGGCAGCTGCCAGCGGTGTGTGTGGGTTTGAGGAGGGATGTCCTTGGGCAAAGAGCACCCTGATGGTTATATGGTTTGCTCCGTCCTCATCTTCCATTTCGAAACCCATCACACACGGTGCAAAGGCAACTCCAAAGACGATTTCTCAGGCAGGCAAAAGGCTCGATTGCACACAATGCCACTTTCCTCATTTTATTCTCTTTCTTCCTTCTTCATTTTATAGATGTGTTTTATGATATAACAGCGAGGACAGGGCCCTCTCGCCAATTTTAGCACAGTATTGGGAATGGAGAGGTATTTCTGATCATACCGGGCTTCCCCAATGCCAGCAACGAGACGCTCTAAGGGGGAAGCGGGACATCATGCAAGAGGACCCGAGGGACAATCTGCATCCCCACCGCAGGCTGCACCAGGGGCTGCATGGGGACCAGAGCCCAGGCTTCTCTGGCCACCGTGGGTGATGACTCTGTCCCTCAGGTCGGCATCATCTAATTCCCCCGCTGGAGCCGCAGTCTTATGTAAAACTGCTGCAGTTCACCAGTAGTCTCCTTTAGATCAACCCCACAGCCTTTTCCTTTTCATAGCGCGCTGTCGTTACTGAACTTTCACATTTAGGATTAGGCAGAATGGAAGATAAAATCTCCATTCAACTCAGATAAATTTTAATTCTCTTTTTACTACATCCTCTCTCTCTTTTCTTTCTTTTTCTTTTCTTTTTCTTTTTTTTTCTTTTTTTTTTTGAAATGCACATATCTCTGAGAGCCGTCCAAGCAGCAGCAATGCCATCAAGCAAATGCTCTCAGCAGTCGTCACAGTTGTTCTGGGATGTGAAATGGTGAAATAGCCACAGCTTTACACTGGAAATATTGCCATAGCATTTATGGACAGACACTGCCAAGAGAGTTGGGCCAGATTTTGGCTGGGCTGATCTCTAACCTGACTGAAGCCAGTGAAGAAAAGTCAAATTAAACCAGTGAGGATCTGAGCTGTAACTTGGTTGCTGTTTCCCGCGTATTAACATTGCTTCTAAGTCAGTAACTATCTATTAATTAGGAAACTAAGAAAAGGTCTCAGATCCATCTCAGGCAAAGTGAATCATTAGAATAAAATGAAGTGAGTTTTTTTTCAGTTGCCTAAACATCATCGTCTTCTGGGGACATCCAGAGCGGATTTCATGGCTGCCATTCTTCGAAAAGAAAATGGGATGTCTTAAAAATGGATATCTGGGAGACATATCCGTAAAGCTGTTAACCTGCAAAGCACAGATGGATACACAGTAACTACATATAATGATTTCTATTCCCTTCCTTCCCTTCCCTTCCCTTCCTCACCCTTGGAATTGCACCTTACCCATTAAGCAGTGCAGCTCCCACCTGCCACGTGCGGTGGATTCCCCCTCTTGCGTCCTCTCCCCAGGCCTGGAGCTGGGTTTGTGGCACGATGCTTTGCATTGCTAACGCTCAGCCTGTTCAGTTTCTAGATGCCTGTACTGCTCTGCCTGTACACGAGAGAAGAAGTCCTCTGTGACAGCGGGCTGCACCGCAGGGTGTGAAGCACTGGGGTGGTCTTAGATGGGTCCTTCTCACAGTGCTCTGAGAAGCGCAGGAGCCAGCTCACACCATGCAGAAGAGCCTGTCCCTGGCTCTTACGGGTTGCCCAGACCTTGCCAAAGCAAAGGGTGACTGGCGGTTGTAATAAACTATTTGGGCTAAAGAAGGTGGAAATGGTTCTGGCTACAGAGGTCGCCTGGCTTCAGAGCACTCTGCATCTGGGAACCTCAAACAGCCTGATGCAATTAAGATAAGATTCGCCAGTGCAGCAAAAAAAGCAGAGCTCAACTTACTGTTTGCATGCCAGGAAAACTTCAGCTTGGTTTTTCCTGCCTGTTTTCATATTCTGCATTAGCTTGCCAACTCTTAGAGAGGACCCTGGGGAAGTGGTGCCCTGGGGCGATGCTCGGCGTGCAGAGGGCAGTGCTCCTCTCCACACAGGGCTCGTCTCCACGCAGAGCTCATCTCCGTCTATCGCCTGACTCCTCACTCCGGGAGCAAAGGCTCTTCATGAATCCCCAGTTAACTGGGGCTCAGTTGACTGTCTTGGTCCCCTGCACCCCCCAGTACTGGTGTGAGGGGTTGCATCTTGGCAAGAGAGGGTCAGAATCACAGAATCATTGAATCACCCAGGTTGGAAGAGACCTTTAAGATCATCGAGTCCAACCACCAGCCTAACTCTGCCAAAACCACCACTAAACCATGTCCCTCAGCACCACGTCTGCCCATCTAAATACCTCCAGGGATGGCAACTCCACCACTGCCCTGGGCAGCCTGTTCCAATGCTTGATAAGCCTTTTGGTGAAGAAATTTTTCCTAATTTCCCATCTAAATCTCCCCTGGTACAACTTGAGGCCATTTCCTGTTGTCTTATCGCTTGTTGTTTGGGAGAAGAGACCGACCCCCCCTCGCTACAGCCTCCTCTCAGGGAGCGAGAAGGTCTCTCCTCAGCCTCCTCTTCTCCAGGCTGAACAACCCCAGTTCCCTCAGCTGATCCTCAGGAGACTTGTGCTCCACACCCCTCACCAGCTTTGTTGCCCTTCTCTGGACACACACCAGAATCTCAATGTTTTTCTTGTAGTGAAGAAGCTCCCTGAGTCCCCTCAAATTCCCACAGCAAGGCATGGATCCCAGGGCTTGTTCCTTGGTCCCTCTCCAGTAGGAAACAGCCTCTCCTCCAGAAGAGCTGCCGTCATTGCTGTGGGATTTAGGGAGATGCTGGATACAATGGAGCCTGGCCAGCCGTTCAGCTGTAGATGAAACTCCTTCTCTTCTCTGCTCGGCTGCAAGAGAGAAGTGCTCCTCGGAAATTATTCTTTTTTTTTTTTTTCTTCACTTGAAGCACTTCCTGTAAACCAGAAGATATATGACTGTTTCAAAGAGTTTTAATACTTTTACCAGTAACTCTGCAGCGCAGTTATGAAGAAGTGAGGCATTGCGGGTGAAGAAGTGCATGGCAATTTAGAAGATTTAATAGAAGTCGATTTTACACTTACACACATTAACATTCACACGGACTTGATAAGAAAAAAGGCACTATCCAGTATTGTCACAGCTACATGATGCTGTTTGCCAGAGCCTTTAGTTATAATTAGTCAGATTAAACTCCATCCACAGATAGCTTCAGCTCCGTCCAGAAAAGCTACCTCACTTTCTATTTTTACAAACCGTGCTGACAATAAGTACTCTCACATCTGACAGGATATATTGTCTTTGCCCATTGCCTCTTATAACCTGACAGTGAAAAATGTACACTTCAGCATCCAGGGAGTCGTTTGTTACTTCTCCACTTCCGTCTAATTAATGAAAACATAAGGGAAGAAACAATAACTGGGTCTACTGTTCAGGCAGAAAATGACTATTGCTCAGAAGAAATAAAAAAAATATTTTTGGCACCTGATTGCCTCAGCAATGACATAATCAGCCGAGATTTTTACTGACTGTGCAATAAAGCTACATATAACTATAAATGCAAAATACTTAAAGATTTCCCCCCTCCTTCCTTTGTATGTAGTTAGACCTACCATAAAGGTTATCTTAAAGATGATAAAAAAGAGGTGGGATTTATAGACAAATGGTCTTGTTACAGCAAAGTGAGAGGCTGGACCCAAAAAGCAGTCCAGCCTGGCTCCACTCATGGAGATGTGCTGTTTGGCATGGAGCACTCTGATTGCTGTATTTGGGCCAGGTAGCATATGTTTGTGCTGGTACATGGCAAAACGATGGGTACAGATGAAATCTGGAATTCAGCAGAGCACACCCCAGGCTTTTACTCCAACGCGAGTCAGCGGAGGGGCTGAGGGCCACGGGGCCGGGGAAAGCACACTCGCCGACACAAAATGAGTTTCCCCAGTGGCTTTGGGGTCTCTGTTGTGAAAGGTGGGACCTTCCCCAGCCTTTTTTTGAATTTTGCTGCTTTTCACAAGCACTGCACCTGGCCAGGGCATTTCTGCTTGAGGTATTCTCACCCAAGATCCACCCGTGAAACATTTCTAGGGTATTTGAAATCATTTCAGAAATCTGATTTTCCCACTCATCGTCCGTTCCTTGGACTCTTCATAGAAATGTTCTGAATATAATGACTGTCCTGACCTCCATAAATACAGGGCGGTATTTTCTCAGTTGACCAAAATCGCTGAAATACTGCTATTCCATTTCTCAGAAAGCAAGTTGCAGAGAGCTGTTGGGATGAGAATGGATGTCTTCATTACCCACCAGAAGTAAATGGAAAACCAGTGCAATCCAGGGGAAAAAAAAGGAGAACAGCACTGATATGTTGATATTCTAGTTCATGCTGAGCAGTACTTTATTGCCTGGTCTTGAATGAGACCGTGAACAGCGCAAGATGCTTTAGTACAGCCAGGGACTAAACTCGAGCCTCAAGTAACCTGTGACTGTGTTTCATCTCCACTGTAAATCCAACGTTCGGCTTGCACCAAGTATAAACAACATATCAAAACGGGAAAGTGCCATTATTGATGGGACACAGTGGCTTGCAAGGATGGATGCATGGCTGCCTACAAGTAAGTCACCCAAAAGAGGTTGAATGTCTTTCATCCTGTTAGAAAAAGGGTGGATACTCAAGTTAATAATTGTGATGCACAGCCAGAAATAATTAGAGACTGCAAGACTGGCAATCATAAATTACTTTTCTTTTAATAACATAACGAAGGCAGAGTCGCAGAGGTAATAGAAAAGCGCAGCTCAAGCAGAGAAGTTCAAATGAAAAAATCAAGGCAAAATCCATTTCTTTAATTCCTTTCTCGCACAAAGGACAATATAATATTCACAGTTTCCAATGGACTAACCTTAACTATAGGTGATTCTTTCCACAGCTAACTTGTCTAAGGGGGAGGAAGAAATTAAATCTTAAGGGAGAGCTCTGTTGTCTATTTAAATCTATGAAATGTATCACTGGAAAGATTTCCTCCACATCTGCAGGGGGATGCTCTGACCAGGCGATGGTGGTTGTAGACAGGAGTGGGTCTGGTCTAACAAGCTGATTGCAGCTCGAAATTCCAGGAGGAATTCTGGATACCAGCCAGGGATGCTAATAGGAGCACCAAAAGCACAATTCTCCTGTGGGATTTTCTTGGGATACATCAAAGTGATAGTTCTTCCGTTGCTGGAGACACGTTGCCGGCCTCCTGCCCGGTTTGCTCCCAGAGGTAGTGCAGAAGAAATTAATAGGCTTAACACAGGTGGCTAAGCTAGCCTGGGACAAATTATCCTACAGTGAGACTCCAAATGATTGACTTGGTGCCCATCTTTAGAAGCTGAGGTTGGGGGAGATGAATCCCCCTGAGGGCAGCAGCCTGGAGACTGGTTTTGTTTTTGTTCAGTACGGAAGGAGCGGCAGAGTTTGGAGCGGTGAAAGCAAGACCGTTGAAATCTGCTGAGTTGATGTTATCCATTGCAGTGATTTTCTTTAATTACAGCAGAAGCTGAACATCCTTTTGTCTGTACAGTATGACAGACTTATTAAAATACAATCTAAAACTTGAAGCATAACAAAAGGAGGTGAAATGATTCCAAAATCACTGTGATTCTTTTGGAAGAGAGGAAAGGCTTTGCTTCTATGCCCAGACCTATCTTGCAGAGATAATATCAGTATTTGAATTACAGTAGTATCTTCAAGTCCTGAGCTCGAGGTTCAGTTGTCTTGGGTGGCATCAAGTAAAAAAATTATACAACCCTTTACATGAATATCATCAAATACAGTTTAATATATTTTCCAATAAGAACGTAAACATGTCTGAGCCAAAAATGGGCTAAGTAGGAATTTTACAAATAATGTAGGCTGGAGGTTCCAGTGTGACTTCTAAGCAGGAGTCTGTAATTTGTTCTATTTTAATTTGACCCGTCCATTTTGATGGGTCAAATGAAATACAGCACAGTTTTACATCAGAAATATCCCCTTTGAATGATATGAAGCGTAATGCGTTCCTCCCATGCTGGAATAAATATAATATGCGGTAAACATATTACACCTGGTGATCCTTAATGTAACTGATCGATCATCAATTTTCAAAAAGGGAAACCATCATTGGGTAGAAAATAGATCAGCTATCGAGCCAGACAATTATCTTCTCTCCTGAATGAGACACAGTGTGCCAAACCAGAAAGAAACAGCTATTTGGCAGAACAGTAAGTGTAACTAAAACCTTTAGGACATGTTGGACAAAATTATTTGTTGATAGTGGTCCAAGGACTGGAAAAAGCCTCCAGGACCAAGGTACACGTCCCATTAGTGGCATGAAAATCACTTCATGGTGGTACAAGGCCCCTCATGGAGTAAGGAGCTGTCACTGCCAATAGCGGAACCCGTTGACTTCAAGACTTCTGGGAGGACCAACGATGTCCTCCAGTCCTCCCTGCCTCCACCAGGGCACCTTCCTGCATGGGGAAAGTGACCCCAAGACACGTCGCTCACAGTGGCACCAGGAAGAGGGATGAGTGGCAGGGTTGGGCAGCGTTGGGCTTTTTTAAGCTGAGCTTGCCATCAGAAGCTCATCACCATTTGACCACCTACAGTGTCTGCACCACCCCATCAGGGCTGGATGACCGCTCACGCTGCCTGGATGGAGCTGTGG
Source organism: Burhinus bistriatus (assembly GCA_013397275.1). Taxonomy (NCBI): domain Eukaryota; kingdom Metazoa; phylum Chordata; class Aves; order Charadriiformes; family Burhinidae; genus Burhinus; species Burhinus bistriatus. The sequence goes on from VYXH01005715.1 coordinate 149,732, forward strand.
TGCAGGGGAACAGTCTCTCACCTGCCTGGCTCTCTTTGACCTTGCAGAGAAAACTAACCCAGTCTTTCCTGCGTCACCTGTGACTGCCTCCAGGCATTGTCCTCACCAATATGAGAATAAGAACAGAATAAGCTAGGTTGGGTTAAATGAGCTTCTAGCTGGGAGACTTGGTGACTCTGCAGGGATTTCAAAAGCATCGCTACGCTTTGCTGCCCTGCGAGATGTGGCTGCTGGGCTTGGCATGGTCCCCGTGCTCCAACCCATCTCAGAGCAGGGCTCCTCGCCAACCTGCTGCTGTCTCCAGCTCCCGCTGGAGACCTCAGCCTCGAGCTAAAGGTAACATGATAGAAGTCCTTCAACAAAATGAGATTATCAGCTGTCTCAATCCAGTTTGCTCTTTTAGAAGATGTATGTCAGTTTACATCAAACCCTTTGTTGGCTAATGGAATATATCAAAGGGACACTGTCAAGGGTTTTCAGGCCACAGGTTTGACCTACCTTAAAATAGCTGTTATTAAATGGGATAGTTATTTGAAATCCGGATGTCTTTTTTGTTGTTGTTTGGTTTGGGGTTTTTTTTAAGAGGAAAATGACATTCTGCCCTTGTAAATTTGATGCCTGCAATTAAAGAAAAATGAAAACAAAAGATCCAGATCAAAAGGGAAAGAAAAGCGCTCTTCATTTTGTTAGGGTCCGTAGAAACACAGCCATTTCTCCTTTCGCAGCTTCCAAGCCTGGCTAGCTGAAGCTGCCTGTTGCTGGAGCTGCACTGTCATTGCTGCTGAGGCTGATACACACGCAGAGACATTCTGGCATGAAGCTCCCTTCCATTAACATATTTTTTCTATGAATGGCGCTGTTTGTCCTGCAGAGTGGAAAATCCCTCTGCTTGAAAAAATGGTCTCGAGGGACCACCTCTAAAGGGAAGAAAGAAATTTATTCGTCCAGGCTCACACGGTCTTGGTCCCTCTGCTGAGAATGACAACCAGCGTGACTCCGTGTGTCAGCAGAGGTCCTGGCTCAGGAACTGGGCTGAGAAATATGGGGTAATTTGATGTTGACATTAAAACCTGTCACCGTCTTAAACAGCAGGGGGAAAAAATAACAATATTTGCTAAAAGGCAGAAGATAAAATCACTAGATGAAATTACTGTTGCAGAATGACCTTCTAAAAATACCTGCGGTGATCAGTCTGGATGGCTGGAGAGCTGCAAACCAGAAAGGTGGAGTCTCCGCTCTGAAGCCAGGTCCTCCTTGGAGGAAGGTGATTTGCACCTTGCAAAAACACTGTCCCCCGATAAATGATGGTCATAATGAACCACAAAGACAAAGGACACAGGGAGCCTTTTCCTTGTAAATAAAGGAGAAGGAAGGAAGGCTCCAGCTCCAGCTTCAGCCAAGAGCCTGGTTGTTGCGTCTCGTTAGCGCAAAGGTTAATGAAGAAGGGGGCTGCAGCTTGGGCAGACCTAGGCAGCTTCTCTTGTGCGTACCGCCAGTGTCTCCCACGGCTGCCATCCCCGACAAAACAGGCAACGATTCATTTGCTGCTCTACTTTTCCTGCGTCCAACCACACCTGCTTGAGTTTTCCAGGGAGCTCTTTGCAGCGGGAGCCCTGTTTGCGTTTCAACAAGGCTGACATCGCTGACAGACCCATGGTAGGGCTGCAGTTCCTATTCCTTGCATAAATCCCTTTCGATTTCACAATCTCTTTGCTTTAGGCAGGAGCACCGACGTGCAGCTGGGTACAAATCACCCCACAGACCCGTGTACACTCTTAATTTCCAACGCATTAGAGGCACACTCCGAAGCTCCATTCCAAGACACAGCCAATAAAAATGAATTAACTGAACAGTCATTAGGATATAATGTGGTAGCGTTAAGGTGAGTCACAATATAATTACCATTATTTCTAATGGAGTTACCATGCCATTACTGCAGAACAACACACCTCACCTCTACCTTCGAATGGGCACACACCTCATTGCACACGGACTGTGGTGCACGCTTGATTCGAGCACGAAAATCAAGGAGAGATCCAGTGTTTGCTTGGAAAACCGCAGCCCCAAGGCAGATGTGTGCAAAAACCACAGGTGCTGTTAGTGGCTGGACTTCTTGGAAAATCTGGGTTTGTGTCAATGGTATCAAAATGAGCCTTTATTTGACTCCAGTGAGTTTTGGATCAGGACCCTCAGGCTTCTTGACATGGAAGTAGCAGACAGAAGGTCCTTGACTTCTAGCAGGCTGCAGCAAAACATGTGGCTGAGGCAAAGGCATGGACTCCTGATGGCCTCATGAAGGAGAAGGCTGCGACATCTGCTCCCCTCTTCAACCTCCAAGGAGACATTTGCTTTAGCAGTGTCCTCCACAGGTTTTGGGTTTGCTTCTGTCAGGACTTCTGGGTCACAAGGTGGTCAGTGGACTTTTCACAATGTTCATTCCACTGCCAGCTTTGGGGCGTGTCGGCTGGTTCCTGAGAGATTCTCCATAAGGAGCCTGCAAAGGCGGGGAATATGGGATGTGACATAAATATATTCTGCTAATGCTGTAAATTAGTCATCTCAAATATGTATTTAATATAATAAATTTGGAAGACAGCTACTGTAGGTTAAGTGGCAACTGACAGCACTTATAATGAGGATTAATACACATGCAGGTCCTACAGATTTGTTAAACTTCAATAAATATTTATTATAATCCATTGGTTCTTAACTTACACTTGAATAAATTGGCTAATGTTAAATAAATAGAGAAGTATGACCGAAAGGAATGGGCCAAAGCCTGTCAGTGCCACCGTAAGCTCATGACTCACGAGAGGTATGTCCTAACAAAAACCAGCCTACTTAGGTTTGGCTCCAATGCCAGTCAGTTTAACAAAATTTGCATTACAGCCTTCATTTCCAGGTCTGTTCCAGAAGGGAAGTTCTTTACAATTTCAGACGAGATGATCCTTTTCGGTCAGAACATAGCTAAGAGTTACTTATGTCCTTCCTTAAGAGCAGCCTTTTCTCCAATTATTCCAACAATCCCAAGAGGAAATTAGTTATTCTTGACTATATTGCATCTTGATCCAGTCTGAGCATGAAAAACTAACCTCGCTTTTACAGCTTGCGGAAAAGATATCATTTACTTTCCCTTATATTGGCAGGGTATTTTTTAGGGAAAAGGAAGGAAGGCTGTGGCTATGGGTTTGAAATGTAGCAGGTACAAAATTGCTCCCATCAAGCTGTTGTGTCCCAGTAGTCTGGGAAATCTCCAGTCGGAGATGTCTGGTCTGGGTGTGGTCTAGAAGCCATCTGACCATCTCCCAGTATGGGTCTTCCAGAACTGGCTTGGTCACAACTAGTTCAGGTAGACCACACTTAGCTGGAGGCACAGCAGTGTGCCTGGAAGGAGCAGATTTCCAAAGGTACTTGGGTCCCTTAAGATGTGGGAAGAAGTTCAGTGGAATTTCAGAAGTGCTTTGCCGTAAGTAAACAGCTAATTCACTGCTTGTGCTTTTGGAAATGTTACCAAGCACCTACCTGTCTGCATGGGTTGGTGCCTAATTGCCGTTGAAGGTCTGGCAGGGGCAGGGACTACATTAAAAGCTCCTCAGACATTTTAGACCAGTGTGGAACGCTTTGCACAAGGCAGAGATTAAGAAGAACAGCAAATTTTTGAACTGCCTATCACAATAAGTACAGAGGACCTTGTTTTATTAAATTATTTTTGCTCATTGCTTTTCTTACGGGTTTTTTTTGTTGACTTTTTTTCCTGACTGTTATGGTTTGAGAACCCACAAGAATTTATGGTCGTTTAGATAATTATTCTATCACCCGATGACCCCTCCCCACTGAGGAAGGGGAATTGGGAAAAAACAAGGAAACTCAGGGATTGAAATATAAGCAGATTTAATAGAATAAGACTAGATAATTAACAGTAATAACACTAAAGAACCAGTATTGATCCCGATACCAATCTAAAATATACAAGGATTATACTCAGCCCATTCAATCCATAGGAAGCCGTGTACTCCCAAAAGCGGACAGCAGATGTGGGACACTGAGAGTGCTACGGCATAGGGAGGAAGGGAAGGGCTCAGGGGTCCGCACCAGAACAAGAAGTTCTCTGGATCGCCACCATCAAGGGAGAGAGAGCTTCACAGCAAACTTTCTAATTTGTATTGAATATGTCATTGATGGTATGAAATAATCCTGTTGGCCAGCTTGGGTCAAGTGCCCGGCTCTCACTCCTCCTCATCCCTGCACCTGGCCAACTCAAAAACACTGAGACCTTGAAACCTGCATACCATAGCTGGCTATAAAGTAAATATTTTCACAAATTCAGACACTAGAGTCTTCTAAAAGTGCAGTTTTCCCCAGCATTAGAAGAGAAATTAGTCCTGTGTCGCTCAAACCAGGACACTGACTTATAAAAGGATTCTTGGATCTTTCAGAAGAACTTTTACCCATATCTAATGACAAATTACCTTCTCCTGTCAGTGCAACACGGTGCACACTCTGCTGGCTGGCACTGCTGTTCATTTCATGGATCATCTTGTTGGCTTCCTCTCCCATCATTAAGTCTTTGCCTATGATAACCTCCTTGACATTGTCTTACTGATATTTTCCCAGCCTTCCTGGACCCTTTTCCTACTGCTGTCACACACAGGCTTGCAATGAATACTTCCTCAATCCCATGTGACAGATAATAATGTTTTTCTTAATTGCTAATCACGTCTATTAGTGAGTTACTTGCAGGAGAACAGTTAATTCCAGACCGCTTAGAAATTCTGCAGAAGGGCTGAGGGTACGTGCCGTGCTTCCCAGGGCGACTCCTGAGCCCCGCTGAGCTGGTGATCTCTGCACCACCAGCACTGTACCTGGAAGTGTTGTGGTTTCATTTCCAGCTCTGGACAAAAGACGAGGAGATATTAACCTTATGGATGACGTTGACTCCATCCAGCAGCACAGGTCCTGTGTAATGCATTTTGAGGGGGGGCACACAGACCCCGTAGGACAGGTGAACTTGTGGAGAGTGGTTGATCCGAGCAAAGGCTCGGCTCAGCAGAGCATCAGGCACAAAGATGCTGGCACAGGTCCCTCAGAGGATGTCTCGCCTTCTCCTGGGCAGGCAGTGGAGCCTCACTGATGCCCCTGGCTCCAGCGGGTTGCTTGTTTTTCACAGCCTGACACAGTGCTGCCGGGTTTCCTTGGCTCAGACGTTGTCAGAAACTCAGAAACAGTCTCATGGATTAGATAAAGTTGGTGGGGTGACCCTCAAACCCAAGCAGTCCCGACAACTTCAGGGAGCTGAAGTAAAGCCAGAAGCAAATACCGAGTGAGAGCCTAAAGCATCTGCATGGCACAGCCTGACGGGAGATAAGCCTAGGGAAACCAGAGGCGGGGAGAGGGTAGAATGAAGCGGTGAGTGTTTGTAAATGGGACTCCTCAGGAACTGAACACGATTGCCTAAAACCTCCCGCACTTCCTCTGAACAGCTGCTTTCTCTGTGCTAAATAAATCATGCAACTCATTACCTTATCCTGTACACATGAAAAAGCTGTGTCTGAGCAAAAAAGCGTAGAGCCCATCCAGCACTTTGTTTTTCCCACCAGCCTGCACCTCTTTCCTGTCGGTTCCTGATCTGGTTTCTCTCCCATCCTCCCCCAGTTCCTCTGCTCCCAAACCAGTCTGGTACAGCCCTGGCTCTGGCCAGCCATCAGCGGTGACCCCAGGCACTCCTGGCCTGAGACTTGCAGGGGAGGAGCCTGAGAAGGAACCTGAGAGCAGGTTCAAGCTCAGTGGGGTGGCGTGGAGGTGCTCAAGGGGACTTGGACCATCTCCAGTGGTGTCCTTGCCACAGCCCTCATCCTTCCAAGGATGCTCTTCATGCTCCCCCAAACCTCGCTGAGGTTGGCAGGTTGCATTGTGGGGTGCAAAGGGCACTGCTGCATTTTGGGTATGAGTTATTCAAGGTAACGGGTCTTTCCAGAGGAGTGCTGCGGTGCTGCATCAACGTCAGGAGATATTTCTGTAGTGTGCACCAAGCCACGAGTGTCCTTATTGCTGTTAAGCACCACCAATGTTAATCTGGGAGGGAGCGGGAGGCGTGCTCGCTCAAGGGAGATGTGGGAAACCAATTACGAGTTCTTATAGAAATCCAAATGTGTCTTCCTAAATACGCCGCCTCTCAAAATGAGGCTGAGATTTAGCTTTCACAGTAAGCCTGAACTGTGAACTTTTTAATTTGCACATGGTTTCAGGAAATCTAACTCATCCTATCAGAAAAAAAAAAAGCCACTTAAAAAAAAAATGCTCTTTTGCTTGTTTCTTTATTCCGGGAGCAGAGTAATTTATGTACTCATTTAATTTTGTTCTGCCACAAACAAAACCACAGTATATAATGCAATCTCTGTTGCTGGAATGCTTATTGTTGGAAGGACATCGGAGAAGACATAAATGTCCCTGACACAAAAGAAGATCCCAGGTTTCAGAGAGATCACACAGATTAGAAAATACAGGGGGTTTTGGTTAAATTTACGAGGGGTCCTTTGTTCTTTCCTTTATAGTATGATAGCATAATAATCTTTTAAAACCACAGTAAGAGCCAGGTACCTGAGAGATTGGTGCTTTATAAATACTTAAACAGATAGACCGCTATGAAAGTCTTTTGTTCTGCTGCGTTTTTGCCCATTGTTAATATTGCTCCAACTATGCAGGAAAAAAACCTCTAACGATTGAAAGACATTCATGTTCGGAGGTGAGGCGGTTAGTGTCTTCAGAGAAATATCTTCCAAAACAAAGAGCATTATACTACACACGCAAACTGCAGAAACAACGCGCTGGTTTTGCATCTACGTGCATACAGAGATACCGAAAATCTCCTGACCAGCCAGGGAAAGAGCCGTATTTCATCGTTACGATAGTATTCGACGGCTGTATTTCACAACTTCTAAAAACTCGAAGAAAAAACCCAACCCTTACATCTCACTGAACGAAAAAAGCCCCCCAACATGTGAATGAACTCGTCAGCTGGCGGGTAATTGGCTGAGTTATCTCTAATGTCACCGTTTCATCTGCCAACAGCGAGATGCTGATAAGCCCCGGAGGTGGCTGAGCTCACCGGGACGATGCAGGGAAACAGCCCGGGCTGCCCCGTCACCCCCTGGCCGTGTCCTTGCTCTCCGGGCAAAGCAACCCCTTCTCCTGCCTCAGTTTCCCAATTGAAAAAGGGAGAGCGTTGCACCGCTGCCTCCCACGTTAGGATTTTGAGCGGGAAGTGGGTTAGCAGTGTGCTACCAATGAACACCGCTTCTGTTTGCCCTTAGTTTTGAAAACAATTTTATCTTCTTTCTCTTGCCAGAAACACCAAACAAAAGGAAAAAGCCTGGGGGGGACACCTCAAAACCCAAAAAAGCACCTTTTACATCATATCCACAGCAATTGTATGTCACACAGACGTGTTATATCCATGTACGTTGGGAAAGGCTGGCGGTGGCCCCTGGGAGAGGTGAGGAGACGTGTGTTTTTAAGAGCCATTACATTGCGAAATGGCCATGCAAGCGCTGCTTTCACCTGGTGGGAGAGTCGCAGGCAGCTCCTTCCCTCGGTCCGTCTTCGCTGGCAGGGCGGAGATGTCCCCAATTAACGTGAAATTTTGCAGTGGGCTCAGTTAATGGAGAGGTGGAACCCTGCACAGAAAAGGTGCTTTTTATTAAAAAAAGGAACTACAAAAAGGAAGAAAATTAGCTTCAGGAATATGGAACTGAAATAAACCCTCTTCTTTTGGGTCAAACTATACATCAGGTGTTAAAGTCGTGTGATGTAGGAGCCAGATCTCATGCTGACTTAAGGGACTTTGCAGGCAGCTCCAAAGCCCAGAGCTGGTCTTTCCCAGTCATTAATAAAAGACAAAGCCAAGAAAAGATTTGCTTTCATAAAATAAAGAATAACTCATCTTTTCACTAGGTGTTTGGGGTATTTGGTTTCAGCAGGGATGTGCCAATTTGTCAAGACCTTAATTTTTGGAAATAATTTATCTGCGTTGAGACAACCGCCATTGGCAAAAGCTAATTCCACCCAGTGATGGAATTTTGGGTCAAAGTATGAAAAAGAGACAAAAAAAGAGAGAAGGCACATCCCCAACAACCTTATCAGCTAGGAACAGGACAGAGCCACAGTCAAGCTTCTGTGCCAATAAAAAAATTAATTATTCATACAAGTTCTTATGGAGAACAGAGGAAGAACAACCACTGGGTGACCAAGAACCTCCTCACCACCAGCGACGTGGGAAGGCGGTGGGGCCAGCAGGTTGCTGGGAGGTGTCCGGCTTTCCCAGGAGCTCCCTCCAGCTGGAGGTGTTTGGGGATGCTGGGATGGTGAACGGGGTGGATGGTTCGGTCACCTTGGCTTCATCCCAGGAAAGTGCACCATCTTCTGCAGGGTGTGAAAACTTGAGTGACCTGACTCTTATCACAGGGCACTGTCCAGTCTTTTGGTTCAAGATCAGATTTTGGCCCAAAGAAAACGAGAAACCAATACAAAAAATGCTCTAATTGGGTCAATAATCTGCATTTTTAGGTTTTTTTTATTATTAGAAATATTTATATTACAGTAGCTTGGTATTTTAGAAGGCTATAAATGCATTTTTATATAATCAGCATTTTTAAAAGTCTATAAACATCCACTATGTTTGCCTAATGTACTATAAAAGCTTCCAAAGGAGCTGTTATTATCCAACTTGTCACCTCACACATGCTCCGAGGAGGAATTTTTTTTTTTTTCTTGTCTGCTGTTAATAAAATGAAGCAAACCATTAACAGCTTTGGAGCTGCAAGGAGAAGTAGAGGGGCTTGTAATCTTGGACTCCAAAGGAAACGTCTACAGCTTTGCTCCTCGCCTCTTTGAGATTCCCAACACGCAACAACAATTTCAAACAGACAAAATCAGTTTAGGTTACATAAATTCAAAAGCCCAAGCCTGCTTCTTTTAAAGTAACATCTTGCATTTTGTTTGGAGTGTTGCAATCTCTCACATAACGTTTTGAACTGGTTCAGTTTTACAGCCTGCCGTGCATCTTCCTCAGGTTTCTTTGGTTAAAGGAGCTTTAATGCAGAATTATTACGTGCACACGTGTATGTATCTATGTATATATTTATGGGTGTATGCAAATATATATGTATATATATAAGTGTGAAGTCTAGCAGGCTGTGGCATTCAGGACCCATATCTCCTGGCACGCTCTACATGCCAAACTCCCAGCGTTACTGGCACATGGAGCAAGCTCCAGACCGAGTCCCGATAAAAAGATGCCATGCATTTTGGAGAGGAACGCAGATATTTTAGTCCCTGTGAGCTCAAGGGCGAGTGTGGTGTAAATCAATTAGTGAAGAGAAGAAATCTGTGTGCAAAAAGCAGGTTTGGGTTTTAAACTATCTCGTAATTCATATCTCAGATTTGCTTTTGGTTCATCTCCGTTTATAGTTTGCTCCTGTTCCCAACATATCTTGGTGTCGGGATGGATTCTCAACCCCGGGGAACCTGTCAGGGATGTGATAACAACTCCCTCAATCCAAAGAAGGGCACAATTGCGCCTGCGATAGCGAGCGGCTCTTAACAGCTCCCCTGCCGCCGGTGCAGGGTCCCGCCAGGGCACGGGGAGCCGCTGCTCCTGGGGACTTTGTGATTTCGGATGGGATGGAAGATAGTGTGAGAACCTGTCACTTTTGGCACTCGGGTTCTCAAAAACCCCAAGATGCTCCCCAGAAGGTAACAGGCAACGATCTCCCCCTGTGCTGGCTGGGCTGGTATTTTGGGTAAAGTCCTTCCTGGATGAATTTGTGGTGGCCCTGGGGTGAGCCGGGGTGGAGAAGGGCTTCCATAGCTTCAGTTATGGGCTGGGAAAGCATTGAAAGTCCTGGCTGAGGCCTGAGGGGGGAGTAGCTTGGACATCCCTGCGGTGATGGAAAAGAGGAGAAAAAACCAACGGATGCAGGTTATGCCACTGCAGGAAATTCCCGTCTGTTCAGCAGGGAAATGAGCTGAAGGTGCAAAGGGGACATTGGTGGTCACAAGGACCAGGTCGTGGCAGAGGAGAGGGGACACGGAAGAAGTGCTCCTACAGGCTCTCTCCCCACTACCAGCCCCATGGAGGGTGGCAGTTTTGGTCCCTGGGGTCAGATAGACCTGCCTGAGGGCTTCTCTATGTTGTGGCCACCACAGAGATGGCTCTGGCACCTCAGGGACACCAGACTTCATGGTTTTGCTGCCACACACCCTGTCCTGGGCTATCTGGCTGGTGACGGAGTGGAACAGCCTGTCCTTGGGACCGGGGGGGGCAGAGGGAAATCCAAGTTCCTAGCGTGGGTTCAGGAGAGCCCTCGGCTGGGACAGAGAAAGAGCCAAAGCAGCCCAGGACAGAGAGCAGACGCGTCAGCCGTAGCGGCTATTTCTGGCATCGTCCTTGGAGCTGGTGATCTCAGACATCAGGGCATGGGGAAGCACCACTGGGACCTCCTGGGAGCCCTTCCCACCTCGTGGTGTTATGGGGTGGTTCCTGCAGGCATTTCCCATCCTCGGATGACTTGCTATCAGCTCCCAACAAGTACGACAACCTCAGACGAGTGTTGCCTGACAGTCTCACACGGATGTCCTAAGTGGAGGTATCCGTTTGGGATGGGCACTGCCGAGTCTCTGCGCAGCAGCGCACAGACTCCGTGGGTGGGTGTCTCCGTCCCACGTCACTCTATGTTAGTTGATCGCTAATGGGAGCAGAGGGTGTTGGGCACCTCATTGGAGTTCATGCAAACTTCCCGTCCTGGCTCCACAACCAGCCACTACCACCCAAGCATGCGTTGGCAGATACCGGTCCCTCCAGCCCTGATGCCCCAAAGCCTGCCCATGGCTGTTGTCCATCAGCAGTGTGAGGTGCCCTTGGGGGGTGAGGATGTGTCGTGGTCCTCCTGGGTGAGCCTTGATGAGGTGGCACTGTGTAGAGACCTGGTGTGGGCAGGGCAGGGGGTGCCGCTGGATTCTGGAGGTGCTCCAGGATGGGGGTCTGCTCCAAACAAGCAGGACAGGTTGGCTGAATGTGGCCAATGCCACATCTGTCGTCATTTATCTGCTCTCCCAAGGTGACCTCCCCAGGGCTCTGCTGTCTGAGACATCTTTACTTTGAAGCCAGGTCTAACATGAGTTTCTGGAGACGTTCACTTGCTTCTCTGAGTGCAAGCCAAGGGCAGTGCCTCTGCTGCCGACATTGCCCCTCCTCGGTGTACAGCTGGGTGAAGCTTTGGCGGCTGGAAGGCTCCCAAGGAGCTCTCAAGGTCCAAGAGACACCACTGTGTTGGTGACCCCCATTAACCCACCATGACAGGAGGGGTTTCCCTGGCTGGTGATGGGGCTCCCCAGTGCTCCCCATGCAGGGCAGAATGTCCAACACCTTCCCACCCTTCAGCACCTTTGGAGACACAAGAGGACAGATGTGGCCGGACAAGGGGGCACCCAGGACCTTATGGTGAGGAACTTGGCCCCAGCATGAGGTCTTTGAATCCCAGTTCTTCCCTCTGGAAGGTGAAAATTAGGATTCCTTGAGCTTCTTCCCCACCTTCTCACCTGGCTAGTTTTCTGCCATGGGTGAAGAAGTACAAATGAAAGAAAGAAAAGGAGAGGAAAATAATAAATACGGGAGGGAGCCAAAGGTCTTCCAGCATGGACACTCCGCGTCTCCCAGTGCCGGCGCTTACCAAACATAGCCAGGGCCCCGCGAAACCTCAGGCCAGCGGCGAGTAGTAAGACGAGCTCCCGCTTTATTTGGCCTAGCTAAAAATAGCGGAGGGGAAAAAAAAGGCAGAGTCAGGACCCTGCAGGACCAGTAGTCAATGGGCTGCGAGGAGCGACTGAACTCCAAATACTGCTCGCGGCCTCCAGCTGACGGGCTATTTTTTGCCGTGGTTGACTAAATATGGTCAGGGAGGGAAGAGCGCGAGCCGGGGCCGCTCGCGTGTTTGGGATGCTTCGCTGGGTATATAAGCACTGGAAAGGTGGACTCTCTTTCTGACCAGCTTTCCCCCCTCCCCTCCCACCTCCTTTCCTCGGGGTGTGGGTGANTTTTTTAATTTTTTTTTTTTTTTCCTCCAAGTGAGGACTAATACCATTCCTGGGCCTGCTCTCTTTTTCCCTTCCTGCATTAGAGATTGGCTATAAGGAGAAGGCTGACGGCTGCAGCATGAAGCGCATTATTACCTTGTGATTCCATGACCCTCCTCTATGCATCCCTAACTCTCGAAAGCTGATTCAGCTTTCAGCTAGTGCT
>VYXH01005715.1:173371-197246 GCA_013397275.1 Burhinus bistriatus
AGGGCTTGGTAAACATTAGTTTTTTTTTTTTTTTTTTTTTTTTTTTTTTTTTTGTGGCATAAGTCTTTAATAATTTGAATTATTAACTTAAAATGGGAATAAAATACGAACCCTGGAGAAAGTTATTGCATCTTAGCTCTGAGTCAATAGTTTTGGCAATATGACTCATACTTTATAGTGCTTATATGAAAAAATACCCCCCAAATTAATAATGTTTATTGTACCACAAGCCATGCGCTTCCAGCCACTGCAAAGGCACGAAGGGGTTGGAGCGATGCTTGGTTGGGGATGTACCTTTTGTGGTGCTGCGATATGGGCTCTTTGCTCTTTTTCTTTAGTCATAAGATGAAACAAAGAGGAGGCCAATATGTTGCACCAAAGATGTTAAAAATAAAGCGTTAGAATCACATAACCTAGTTCCCGTTTTGCCGTGCAGCTGAGTTTTTAGGAGTTGAAAAAAAGCCTGAAAAATAATCGGCGAGAGGAAGTTTGAACTGATATAACAACAGACAGGCAGGGAAAAAAGTGAGTGTCTGTGGGACTGAGCTGCAATTCTTAAGCCCTGCCGGATAAATAAATAAATAACTGTCCCCAAACAGCATCTTTCTCCGCCTGTCACCGTGTCCAAGGATTTTTTAGTTCTTAAACAGGTTTGCTGGCATAATTTGTCAAGTCCAACAGGGAGGTTTCCGTGTGACAGAGGATCATTTTTCACCACGCACAGTGGTGCACCAAAGCAGTCCTGCAGGCTCCGAGCAACTCCATAATTAGATAACAGTTAACACACGTGTATTAGATGGATCATCATTCACGCGATAGGATACAGCAGAGCCCGCCGCTGCCGATACCGTGCCGTGCCGTAAGCAGGCAGGGAGCGGTCTGGACAAATACGTTTTCCTCCAGGAGTTTATCTGCATCACCATTTGCTCCAATTATAACTAATTGGACACATATTGCATTTTCATAGCATCTAATTTTCTATTGATTTTAACGGGACTGCTGGTGTTTTGTACTATTAAGTGGTATCTCGTATCAGTTGCTGTTCAAAAATGCTGAGTACACTCCCCTGTATGGAATTATGCAGTCAGCAGATGTTTTAAAACCTATTTAATTGTTTGGTCCATAAAATGCACAAACTGTATTCGGGAACGGCTTTGTTCTCTTTTGAGTGTGTGAGTTGGAAAAAAAAAAAATAAAAAAAAAAATCCAAGCCCACAACTATTTCCACCATGGGTTTCAGGAGCTGCAGCTCCCAGAGACCGGCTCAGAGCCTGGTGTTCCGGGCAAACAGCCTCGGAGGGTCCGTCCCGGTCCCACGTGGAGCCAGAGCATTTGCAGCTCCCTGCAGGTATCGATGCTCTGCACTGCCAGAACAGATCACGTCTGTGCTTGAAACAGGACCTTTATTTTTACCGGAGGCCTAGGACCAAATTTTGGATTAAGACAGAGATTCTCATATTGAAAGCCAAGATTTTGATAAGGTCACTTTTGACTTTCTGTGTAACTATGCAGTAAGGTGGTAAGTGTAGGGTTTGGGGCTTTATTCTCTGATATTGCCGGGTACCTCGGCAATACATCCAAATAAAACCGGACTATCAAACTAGCCATTGCATTTCAGCAAATAATCAGTGAAGCAGGATGAAGCAATAGCCCTCTGTTCAGCATCATTTAAAGAAGAAAAGATTTAGAAGAGAGATTTAGGGGAGGAACGGGCAGGTGGCCTGCCAAAAAGCGTTTCCAGCAATGCGCGGTGGATCATTGGATCGTGGATATTGGATAACGGCATTAATGGCAGAGGAGGCAGATAAAAAGTGATGGAAATTATGTTATGGGGCAGCTGAGTTACTCCGGGGTGCTGGTGAGTTTGCCGTCAACTTGCTGCCTTCGCTGGTCATTAGCAAGAACCACGTTGTGTCTGTGGGAGACAGGTGAGTTCACGGGGGTGTGTAAATTAAATAGACACTTTATTAAGTTCAGGTAATAGTTTTGGTTTGAAAGACTGAGTGGCTACTGCAATGTCAGCAACTACTTTAGTGCAGAAAGGAACTGAGTGCTTTTTAATTAAGTCAAATAAAATCCAAGCCAGTAGACTCTTGAGCCTTGTCTGGCAGGCTACTTTTTGGGTTGAATATCTATAATTTCAGAAATGTTAATAAAACACAGTCCACTTTTTCCCTGTAATAATATAAATTAAATTAATATTTGATGTGCGTAAGGAAACAGATAAAAGCAGCAAGGTTGTATTTTCTGGTTTACAAATGGCACGTTGTACAGAATACAGCAACTGTGGCATTGATTTAAGCATCCTCGCAAAGACACTGGGCAATAAAGTTGAATCATCTGCAGTACAAGTATGGCTCTTCGGTGGAAAAAAATAGCAAAATGAGAGAGTAGACATTTTCCTGTATTATCAAAAGCCACTTCATTTTGGGGAAATTTCCTCCAATTTAGAAATATTTGGATGGAAATCAAATAACACATTAGGTTGAGGAAAGGAGAAAAAAGCCTTCCAAAGCTAATTACGAAGGGAATGTGCACTTCATTAAGATAAAGCTGTAGGAAATCAATGTTCTGTATTGTTGTTTTTTCCTTTTGATTGGATTTTAGGATGATAAATTGTTAATGCATTTGATCTAAAAATGATTTGTTTATTCAGATGAAGAGCAACGGTACTTTGTCTCATTTGGCCTTTTAGCTTATAATGATAATGGCTTTGAGGGATGCTCATTTCTCAAAAGGGTATTGGACTGGAATAGGCAGGAGATTTCTGGACTCAGAAGGATGGGCCCTATGCAAGGGTTTGTTGTAGGCTAATTCTATTGCATGTTGAATCTTCTGCTTCATTAGGAATATCGACAAATGCTGATAAATTCTTTGGCTTTGCTGTACTCTCTATAACACGTCTGTATTAGAATACTGAGGCTAAAGTGGAAAGGTCTCCAATAGATCAGATCTTCTTACGTTGCCTACTGCTGATACTGTTTGCCATGGCAGTGGTTTGGTAATGCGGGGATTTTGCGCGTTCTCACGCCTGTAATCGTTAACAGCGGAGCTGTCACTTGGGCCAAAAGCAAACCAGAGGCACTGTGCAACCGTCGACAGAGAGAGAGAAGCGATGCGCAGGTTTATTTTGTTATTTTGGCTTTGCTTTGCCTCTAACAAGTTTTGTTTGCTCAGTGTGCCTGTAGCTCTCCTATGCCATCCTGCAGCACACGTGGACTTTGCCCAGCTCGAGGATGTGCCGGTGCGATGGGCCGGCAGGTCTTGGAGCAGGGTCCTGCGAAGGGTGGCACCAGCACCCCATCCTGGCCCTGGGGTCAGAGCAGCCAGAAAGGACCTTTCCAGTGTGAGACCCAATTTCACAGGGAAATGACTGGACCCGGCTTCACTTTGGGAGGCAAACCTAAATTCGGTGTTGTCAGGTGGTTGAGTTTTTGGACCCGGGAGACGGTGCTGCCGCAGGCTTGTGACATCGGCACAGGCTGGAAGGGAGAGGGACGCCAAAGCCCTGCCTGGCCGTAGGGGCGAGGCAAAGCTCTCCTGCCGGATCTGCCTGCTGAACCTGGCAGCGCTGAGCAGGCAGAGGTGAACCCCGTACCCCACGTTTGGCAGGGGAGGGGGCCCACAAGGCGTTCAGGGGATGAGCACTGCCTCGCAGGAGACAGGAGGAGCTTCAAGACGGCTCAGACCTTTGGAAAGGTCTGAGCGAAGCCTCTGTAGTTCACCTTGCTCAGATGGGTTGTGCAGCCTCAGAGCCCAGCCTGGTGGTACCCGGGCTGGCGGGGAGCTGTGCTCTCCCTGCCAGGAGGCTACGAGCCCCGGTGGGTCGCAGCCCTCTCCAGCCGATAACGTGGGCTGCTCTTTCTCGGCTGCTGGGAAAGCCTCCCCACCAGAGAGACATCATTAGTTTTGATTAATGGCATCCAGAAGAGAAAAACTAATTTTCTAAAAAGGAAAAGCTCACTCATAACTCACTGCAGAGAATTTAAACAAAACGTTACAGAGCATCCACGCCAACTCGCATTGATTTCAAATGTGTTCCCGGGCAGTCCCTGAAGCAGAGCAGGGGGGAGTGGGAACAGCACTCGTCCCTGGCAGAGGATGCTCGGTGTAAGTCCCTCACTGCTCTCTCACGGCGTTGCTTTCAAACGACTCTCCCCAGATCAACGGGACCGGGACAGAGCGTACCTGGGCAGCAGAGTGTGTTTTAAGTGCACAGTGGTGGTGATGCTCTGGCGGCTTGGTGCACGCTAACCCAAAATCCACGTGCCCATCAGGGTTTAGCTTGCAGGATCAGTGCGGCATTAGTCACCGATGGCGCTTCCACCTCCCCCCAGTCACCAGTAAATAATTACTTTCCTTTGCCTCCTGTAGCTCACCAAAGCATGAATTTAATACTTCCAGGTCTTCACTGTCTAAGTTTTCATTTAGTTCCTTGGTTTGATTGTCTCTTGAAAAGGTACCTAGAGATAACTCGATTAAATTAATTGTAGAGCTCTTTTTAAAAAGCTATTGTCTCTCTCTTTCTCTCTCTCTCTGTCTCTCTCTCTCCGTTTGTTTATAGGCAGCTTAGAGTAACGGGTTTGGGCAGTTAAGTGATCTGCAGTACTTACCGTTACAATGCAAAGCCTGTATTTCTCGGGGAGCTATAACGCTGGCCCACTTGCGATATTTCTGCGTGCAGTGGTTATAAGCGCAGGTGCTTTTTCCTGGTATCATCTTGCAGCGTGGTGGGCTGCGAGGAAGAGGGGGGAAAAAAGTCACCTTTGCCTTATGACGCATATAAATTCTTTAAATAGGTTATGCACATGGCAATGTGCAATATCTGCGCGTGGCTCTAGGTTAAGAAGGAAAGACCTGACTTTATTGGCTCCCAGCGCAGAAACAATCGGAGCTGCCGTGATTTTTAAATTTGATTTACCGAGTTATTTTTGGCGGTGGGGTGGTCATGCTGCAGGGCTCTCCAGGAGAAAGCAGCTCCCCAGCGCTGCAACACGAACCCGTGGGCGAGTGGCTTGGGCAAGGGCTGTCTGGCAGGGGCTCACTGTCACCGTTTGGGGGCAAATTGCCTGATTATGAGATTGTAAGAAAGAAAAGACGTTTTTTCCATATCCGCTCCCCCCCATCCCCCCTTTTTCCTTTTCCTTTCCACCTCTTTCCTGTTGGTTTCTGGTGATGGCAAATGCAACCATTGCTTGTCTCGAGCAGATCTTAAAAACGCTGAAACCACTGATTTTAATGCCAGATGAGAAAACACAGGGTAGGGAGGCTGAGTCTGCTAACCTCTAAAAAGGCTTTCAGGTATTTTAGCCTTTTCCCTCCCATTTGCCAAGGAGAGCCCCGAGGGGAGACGCGCTCTGCAGCCCTGAGCTGCTGGCTGCGGGCTGGGCTGGCCGTAGCAGGGAACATCTCGCTGCGTTACCTGCTGCTCCCTGTTGGGTGGCACTTCAGGCTCCGAAACGCAGGGCACCGAGGAGGACAGCAGACCATAAAAAACTGAAAGGAGGAAGGCAGCAGGTGACAATTAAAGTAGCTGGATTAGAACAATAGCCTTTACCTATGTCGCAGTGTAATAGCAACGTGGCTCCCAAAACAGATGGAGCCAAATACTGGGTTTAAAAATGCTCCAGGCTGGTGGTTACCGCTGCAAACTATTCCACTGCTATTAAACCTGCCTCTTGAATTCAGACCTGCTCTTCAGCCGTAGCCTCTAAGAAGCTTAAATAAATCCCAGCTGCCTGAAAGTGAAGCCAGTTGAACCACCGCAATGTCAGGCAGCAAGTTCAGAAGAAGTCCAGGCGGCCAGGAAAGAAAAGACCCCGAGGAATCCCCGTTTGCTGGCCACCGCCCGTGAGGCCAAATGCTTTGCTAAAGCTGGTAAAATGGAACCAAATCAACTGTTCAATGGATTTGGTCCCCTTCAACCAGCTGTAGCTGTGCATTGATCTCTCAGACACACCTTGGAGGATAAAACACTTGAACCGGACCGAGACAAGTGAGGTAGCAGAAGACAAATGGCCACGTGAACGCTGCCGATTAGGAAATTATGATGACTGGCACCTGCAGATCTATCACTCGGGCTCTAAACTGGTGGGCTGAGCCTGAGTCATTATGTGGTTGCCAGTCAATTCTGCCTAACGGAGACCACTCAAGATTGATAATCTCCATCGTCCTCCCATATTGATCTCAGCTGCAGTTCAGGACTGTGTATTTCAACGGTAAATGCTGTGCATTTTCATACGTATTCGCTCATGCCCACCCGGGAGCCCCGTGCCTCAGTGTTTCATCTGCTGCGACAGAGAATAAAGATTTTGATCTGAAGTTCCCACCTTGTGTCGTGTACCACGCGCCGAGTTGCTCGTTCAATAGGTTACAGTGAAGAAATGGGGACTTATGGGGCTGCCAGAGCAGGGAATAAAGGGGGGAGTACCAGCTACTTCCTAATTGCCCCAAATTGCAAATATCCAGTCTGTGGAAATGATAATTGGGAGATAAAAGCTATGTTCCTAATAAAAGGGTCCCCAGTTTTACTTTTTTCACCTAAAACACTTGTAAAGCGTCTACCCCAGTCTGGTCGTTATAAGCACTAATGTTATGCTAATGGACTTAGAGAAAATCACTCACTTTCCCATGTAATAATGATTGGTGGGAAAGTAAGCTGGGCGTCATCTTTTCCTAACCATCGTAAATCTATAGGACTATCACAAGCCATGAGTATTGCTGGTATAATGAGCCTTTGGGATGCAAAAGTCTGATGTGAGATTATTCCCATCTTTATTTCTTAACAACTTCTTAAATTAACCCCTGGCATGAGAGACTGCAGAGATTTGTCTCTTTTCACACACCAGAAATTTGGTTCACTTGATTCCACATCTCTGATCCTTTAGGTACCGCTTAAATGTTCTTACTAGGGCCGAGAGTACTCATGTGCTTTAAGATAAGGAGCTATTTGCTGGATCTGAGGCTTAACATGCATCTAATATTTATGTCACTGGGTATTTAACAGGTAAAGACAACAGGAGCAATGTTACTGCAGGAGTACCTTTCTTCAGCTAAAAGGAAAACAGTGCTTACCCACTTCTGCCAGCTCATTTTTCTGCATTTTAACAGTGCCTAAACATCCGTGCTGAAATCCTGCTGAAGTCTACATGGTGGGTGTTTTCCCCACATACTTCAATTAGATCAGGCATGTACCCAGTATTTCTGCCCGAGAACAAGTTCAGGTCGAAGAGCACGCGCGGAGCTGAGAGCTCCGGTCTCCAGCTCTCTCATTTGGGATGCCGTGATCAGTTCTCACACTGAGAAGACTACTAAGATGTCAAAACTTCACTAAATGTCACTAGTGCCTCTATAGCTGCTGTGCAGTGAGATCACCTTCTGTGGTGAAACCCCTTTTGCTAGAGCCAAGAGCTGTACGACAGTGATGACAGACACATGTCCAGGTTGCTGCCGGGAAGATGGAGGTACTAAGTTGTTCTGTTACTTTCTTCTCTTTCTGCGGTTTGTCGGTATTGAAATGTAAATACGCCAGCAAGGAGAAGCGGTTGTCTCAGAAATGATCAGAAATATTTCCTGCTTTTTTTTTGTTTTGTTCTGTTTTTTTTTTTAAAAACGCAAAAGCAGGAAGCAATGGCTGAACTCTTGGAGAAGGATGTTTTCCTTCATGCCATCAGCTGATTTTTTTGGAAACATGTAAAAGGAATCACTGATATTTTTATTTTTTTAACTTTTCACAAATGCAGCATCTTTCCAGACACCCAACAATGCATCCAAAAGGTATAATAGAAGAGATGTTACAATGTGCATTTACTGACATCGGTGCCTGCAAACAGAGGAAAACAAGCAGCTCCAACAAATCCCTGCGTTAGCACGGAACCACTTTGCAGCCGTGGCTAGTAAGGATGCTCATGGCTTTCCAGCTGCAGCCACACAGCACAGCTCTGCCCTTGGCAAAAGAGCCAAATGGCCACCGTCTCCGTAGCTGCACATCACATCTCGGCACTTTGTCTTTCCCTGCCAATTATTTCCTTTGCAATTAGCAGGGCCGGTTTCCAAGCACTACCCAATCCCACCTCCTAGTTTCCATCTCCGAAGCTTCAAGCGAAGGCATCTGCTGAGACAGGAGTGACTGCGTGAGTAGCAGTCGCTGAGCAAACGTCACCTTAACGCTGCCGTTGTCAGTCCCGAGATTCATCAACAAGGAAGGATGGGGACGGAAGCACAAGGGGAAGGGAATCCTCAGCACAAGTCCCTAATTGCTGGCAGTCTGGGCTGTGAATGATATCGGGACTCTAGAGGAAAAGGTTGAGTAGAAACAGATGCTTCCAGCAGGCTGTGGCCTGGGTTTCCAAAATACCACGCTCCTCCCTCCTGCTCCCGCAATCTGGGTTATTCTCGCTCGTTCCCCAGGGCCGCATCCAATGTAAACATCACCATTATTAAAATTCTTCCTCGGTAATGATAATTAAGTTACTAAAAAATGTCAAATGGGGAAGCTGGAGGCATCGCAACTTGAACAAAACCATGGAATGTAAACGAAAATGCTTTCTCCTTAAAGAAGTGTGGTCTGTATTTAGGTATCCCCAAAGCCACCTGAGCCTTGAATAGAAGGAAAGCTTCCAGTTCTCCTGAAGCTCAAGAAGATGTGAATACACAGGGGCTACAAAAGCTAGGCCATGTATTTAGATGCTTAAATGTGGATCCCACCTTCAGGTACCCATGCTTGAAGATTTCTGCCAGTATTTTTATTGTCTAATTTTATCTTTATGGAATGGGAAATTCAATTCACTTAGCAAGGAATTTCTCTAACAATACAGCCTATTATGGTCTAATCAAGGAAATACGAGGCCCAAGCAGAAGGCAGCTGGTAGACTTCAGGGGAACTCTCTAGGGACTGCTAACATATGGGGAGAAACCTAAGGCAAGGGGTCAAAAAATTACAAATATCCCTCCCAACAGTTTTTGTTTCAGCCCTGCTCACTCCCCAGTCCATCCTGATGTAACAGCAGGGTTTTGGAGCAAGCGGAGCCGGCTCAGGGCTGTCCATTTCAGCCAGGAGCTGCCCAGGTCATGAACCTAACCATGGTCTGAAAATTGGGTCTGCTTCAGTCAGTTTCCCATAAAGGACAGCTCTGAGTGGAAGTTTTACCACTGACTTTGAAAATCCCAGGATCAGGTCCTGGCTAAGTCATTATAAGCCTTTAGCCAGCCACCTCCTAACTACATCAAATCTAATTGTCCTCCATATCCACTAAGAGGCTGCCCTGATGGCCCACCAGACACTGCTGCTTTCCTGGAAACCCTATTAGCTTCTCAAACAAGGCAATCCTGAGGACTCGGTCCTGCAAACCTTTTGTGCAAATATTAAATAACAGTGAATAATTAGCAGGAATAATCCTTTTTTGCTTGACACTCTTCTGTAATAAAGACCTTTGTCGGCAAATGCAAACGTTATTTTGAGGAGCAATTCACAATCTAGAGCTGCTAAACACATCAGCCTAAATACACTAATACTCTAATAGCCACCGTATTTATACAGGACTTAAGACAGATAAAAACAGACACATTATCTGCCTCAAAGACCTGAGAGCATTCATCAGTCAAGTGTAGGAAGAGAAGGTGGCAAAAGAGGTGGTAAAGAAGGGACCCACTTTTACCTTTGGTACATCTGCGAGCACATCTCTGGGTGGAGCAATCAGATCAGCTGGATTCTGTCCATGGAGTTGCATGGTGTGCATCCTTTTCCTTCATCTGTTTTGTTCTGAGGAGAGAAAAGCAAGGACAAGAAAGCCAACAGGCAGCTAATTGTTCTGTGCTGACAGTTTGTCAAGTGAAGGAAGCACAATTTTAGTCAAGAGATCTGCATTACCGCTTGAGCTACCGCTTGAGCAGAAGTCTCTTTTTTTCCTCCCAGATGGCATTGACGTATAGCCTGAAGGGGCTATCAGGACACAAAGCTAAAGCTGGTTAAAGACATTAAAAACTGTACAATGTGAGCACCATCTACACCAGGACCATCATCCAGGAGGAAGATTCATCCTGACATATTGGGCAGGGAACAGGCCTTCTACTGGTGTTATGTATAGCCAAAGGTATTTTTGAGATAAACAAAAATATATATATAATCCTGGTACTAACTATGCATTTTCTAGTGGGTCTTTATTGACTCTTGAAAAACTATGACCAATAAATGTAATGACCTACCTTCCCCTTTTTTTCTCAGTGAATGATAGCTCCTGCAGTGTGTTTATCACGGAGTGCAATGACTGGCTTGAGCCGTTCATGTCTGACCCCGCTTCCCAGCAAGCTATTGAACGCATCCTCTTCATCGCAGGGCCACCAGCATTTCCCAGGTCCTGCCAGGGTTTCTGTAAACAATAAATATTGCACTCAGAATAAGATTGTAGATCTTGCCGTAGGATGGAGGGAATTTGCATTTCTGCATTCCTTGAGTTTGGTGCTGCATAAGTCGCTGTAATTTACTTACACAGAAAATGGCCTTAATACTCCTGCATTTTTTTTATAAGCTGCACCACCCTTTTGTACAGTGGGTGCAGCTGGAGGGATAGACAACTGCAAAGAGGGGTCTTCACCTGCAGGAAAATATCCTCTACTTCCCCCAAAAGCGATGAAAACATCAATACTATTGACACAACCCCTAATTAAAAATGACGGCCATAATCATGCGTGTGATAGCTGTAGGACATCAGTTTGGATTAAACGTAAACAGTGAGATGTGCTGCACATGTTTTCCAAAGGAATAAAGGGTTGGCTGATGGCATCTTCTGCACATCCAAGCAAGCAGAGAAGAAGGATGCCTTGGCTCTTGCGCATGGGCTGCTCCTCTGCCGCCTGCCCAACGGCGACTGCCTGCGCAGCCTGCGCTATTGGCAACTGCGAGACAAAATGTGTCCACGTCCACTTCTTTGGCTGAGGTTTAAGCAAACGTCCTTTACTTCGTGTTTGAGGAGGGCAGACAGCACGCGCATGGCCGGTCGTAGCAGCTTGGCGGGTTCGTGCATTACCTCAGTTACTGCGGCAGTGCTGAGCTGTAGTAACACCCCAGCCTGGGGTGTGGATGAGTCCTCCTTTCTCTCCCAAGAAGTAAAATCCTTCATTTTGGGGTATTCAGCAAACAGAACTACAACAGAAAATAGCTCGTCAATGCCCCATGAAAATTATTTTCTTATGCAATCGGTCTGCCCGGATTAGAGACACTCCTTATTTTAATGTTCATCTGCTTTTACCTTATGCTTGTGATACTAATGTATGCCCAAACATCTCAGCTGGCTGTAGGTAGTTATCTTTTATTGTACAACACCAAAAATAAGAACTGCGATGTTCCATAGTCCCGGGGCTGCAAGGCAGGGTTGCACCACCGAGCTGGGGCTGAGCACAGAAGCACCATCAGCTACAGGTGGGCTACAACGAGCTGAATAACCAGGTGATGGAGGCAGAGCATGGCCAGTCTTTCTCTTGAAGGTACAGGAGACAGAACACCAAGGGCTTCTTTTCCACCTCCATGTGGGACACGTATTTCACATCACTTAGCACCTCCCTCCGATAACATTTGCCTCCAGCTTTTTCTGCCCTCCTCCTCCCATAAATCATTTTGTGCCGCGCGTGACAGATGATAGCTTCTGCTTTCTCCTTTCATGGCTAAGGGGGGAGAAAGAGTGAGAGAGCGAGAGATTTGAAACTATTTCCCAAATATGCAAGTGTTCAGTCGTGAGCTGATATCCTGCCAAGGGTAAGAGGTGGCCTCGTCCTGCACTTGCTAGGCAACAAATAAGGAATTACCTTGCAGTCCCTCCTTGGCATTGTGGAAGGAACTAATTTCTATCCCCCTTTGTAAGGCAGCTCATTCTCCTGTTTCCTGGGTTCCTCTTCCCCCAGACGCTGCCACCCCCTTGCTAAGTGGGACACTTGGTTGCTGGAAAATTTAATGCAGGACAATTAGCCCATACTGGCTGCTCCTGCCCGTGACCGTGGACGGAAACAGGTCTGTGTTTCCCTAAACACCCACTCTAGAGATGACAGCCCTCCTTTCAATCTCTTTTGCTCCCCAGATTGGCTGCCAAAGCTCCTGATTTCGTGCCATCGTAGTTTTACTCAAAGAGTAGGAGAAAGAGCTGTGTCCCCTCACGGGGTGGCTTACGTGGCCGGCGGTGCCCTGCGCTGAGCTGATCTGCCCCTTTGCTTCAGCAAGGTGAGCTCATGGCTTTGGCTCCGAGTGCCGATGGTTTGGGAAATGGCTAATGGAGCTACTCTCCATCACAGGGACACCCGCAGAATTTAAGGGGAATTTCCAACCCTGTGCCCTCTTCTCCCTTCCTGTGCTAAAACTCCTCTTTTGTGAAATTCCAGCATGCTCCGTACTTTAGTAATGAAACGCAGCAATGAAATATAAGTAGACTTTTGTCTAATACCATGCCAGCATTATTCCCAGATGGACAGTAATCATAGCCAGTTTGCCTCATCTATCTTTGCGAGAGAGCTTGAGGGTTTTACACAAAGAAAAGGGGGAGGGGGTGGAATATGTTGAATATGTGGAATATAGGGGGAAAAGTGGATCACCTGGGAAGTAAAGCCATAATCCGTCTTTCCATGGTGAGGAGCATGGCCCAATGAGCCAAAAAACCCTGAGAAGAACAAAACCTGGGACAATCCTTTGAGCTGGGACATCTGTTGGTCATAGAAAGAAGCAGGAAAAGAAAAAAATAAATAACTGCGCCATTTGTGCCATAGGACACAACAGCCAGCACTTCCCAAGTCCAATGATCCTGACCCCAAAACTACCATTGTAGAGACTTAAGAGTTGTATCCTTCTTCATTTTAAAGCAGACGATGGAGTGTGAAGCAGTCAGTAAAAAAAGGGGGATTTTAGGAAATCAGGGAACAACCAGAACGTAGCTATGAATTAACAGCTGGGCAGAGACTTAAACTGACTCCAGATCTCTTAAACCTGGGAGAAAAGTTGAATCCGGATCCAGAGCTTCTGCATCGTGGCTCAGGTCCATCGCCGGTGACTGCAGAGGATTTGTCTGGTGGATTTGCAGCTTCTCCTGGGCAAATGCCCCCGCAAATGCCCCCCTTGTTGTCCACGGGAGCCTCACCTGTGCCAGGGCTGCAGAGAAGCTGGTGCTCGCTGAAGCCTGCCCACCGATCTGCCGGCACAGCCATTGCAGGATCTGGCCGACATTCCCTGCAGCCGCACCGCCAGGTCTTGGGGCTTGTCAGGGGTTGTCAGACGGTGTAGGATGGAGCTAGCAGGTGTCTTGGCCCCTGTTTTAGACACTGTTGGACTCCAGAGCTCTTCTGCTTGCAGTTGTGGGTGCTTTCTGCCCTTCTGAACAGGGTGGGTGAGGCTGGAAAAGCCCAGCAGTTTGCTGCTTGCGCTGATGTCGATGGAGGCAATTCCATGACTTTACTAAGATAGCTTCATCTCCTGCGAGTGAAGCTGGAGTTAAGCCTGGTGTAACACCCTCACTTCGCTTTGGGGATGAGCATTTCCTTCTCAGCTGTGTTGGAAGGGCTAAAGACTTCCCAATGATGCCTTTTCCTCATTTTAAAACTTTGATTGTTATATCCAGCACGCAGTTTGACACTGGAAATTTTTATGTGGGGTGTTAGTAGGTTTTCAAGCATGGACAAATTGATTCATGAGTGGATTAATCTGATGCATCTTTTAAATGGAAAACTGACATAATTTTCCATCAGAGACCCGCTAATAAAGCACATTTACTTGGTTAATCCATTTTTTTCAGTACTAAGTGCACTACATAAGATATAAAAATATCAAATCAATAGCCAAAGAGTGTATAAAAATGAGACGGAGTGATCAGAAACCATGTGTGAGCCACCCTCTCCTTGGCTTCTTGGAGGACTCCGATTTCTGTTTCTGCTGCTGAAAGACCCACTCCCAGAGTGGCCCCAGGACAACGAAGCTGCCAAACCCCAGGTGTCCTCGCAAGTCCCAGTGGGGAGCGGGTGCACTGAGCCACCTGCTTCCAGGGTCTCCTGGCATCAGCTCTCCTGCAGCCTTCCCTATTTTTAGAAGTAGCTAGTTTGAAGGTATTGGTTTTTTTTTTTTCTTTATTATTGGTTTTTTAAAATCATTATTATTGCAGAAGGAACTGGGTAGCAGGAATGTGTGTAACAGACAAAGGGATCTTCCAGTACGTTTCTGCAAGGAGCCTGTCCCAGCCTGTCCAGGAATCTGCACAAACTCCCCTTTTTATTTTTCAGTTGGAATACAGCAGTGTTATCTCAAAGAAAATGCCTGCGCAGCCTTCTCTCTGCAAACACTGCAGCCATCATTCGATCAGCGCAACTCTCTCGTGTGAGCTAATTTAACAAGCGGTTGCTTTGCAGGCTGTGGAGAATTGCCTCTTACCTAATAATTCTGCTAATTTGCTTAACTTTCCCAGATTGCAAACAGCCCTACTCTGAACAAGCAGCCTTCTAAATGAACCCCTAGACAATTTCTTGACAAGACGGGAAAGGAGAGGTGGATGGCTTGGGAGGTTGGAGCTCACAGTCTTTTATTTTTGACCTTTGGGCCAGCATTCAGGTTTGCTTGTTGGGAAAGCTGCATTCAGGATATATTTTCTTCAGGGATTTACACTACCCTTTCGCTTGTAATTATTCTCACTTGAAGTCTTCCATAAATTAAAGATGCTTCTATTAGTCGGTTCCAGTCCTCTCAATTACCTTGATAGAGTCTCCTTAGTTGTGGCCGTGAGCTACACCACCAGGACTGCCGTCCTTGCAAAGCTCCTGGTCGGTGGCTGCAGGCAGAGAAATAAGGAATGTACGTGGGTAATACAAATGTCTGAGGAATCCCAGAAAGAAATGAAAACTGCAGTGAAGGTAAATGTCAGACTATTTAAAGACAATGTTAACTATTGATTTTTTAGAGGAGACTACCTCTTCAAAGGATGGCAAGCATGCCTTCAGATACAGACGAGGCAACCTAGATGGATGGGGGAGAGAGGGAGGCGAGTGAACTGGGAAGACAGAGATTTTCCCGGAGAGCAAAATGAAGCCTTTACGAAGCCTCTGGGATTAAAGAGGTGGCTTAGTTCTTTCACAGCCTCCAGCCTTCAGCCCGTTTAAGCACCATGCCTTTTCCAAGAAATGAAGGGCAAAGAAGCGCTGATGAGCAATAAAGAGATAAGCAGCAAAGTAGTCGTTTCACCGGTGTTTTCCCATGAAAAATGAACCCTCGAGCACACCTGGTGATTTGTTGTCTAAGTGGCAAAGCTCACCCAAGTTCCGGATTTTGCTTCCAGCAGAGATGCCTATTCCTCATTCTCATACCCTGGAGCAACTTGGACTCATTATGCGGTGCTCACTCTTTGGGATCACCATTGCCGCGGCATGGACCTGTGCTCGCTGCTGGCACGGAGATCCAGGCAGAGACCAAAAAAGCGGGGAGCAAAACCATCTTTCTCTCTGTACCCACTACGAGGAACTTGTGGGAAATCATAAACAACTTGGCAATATTTTGTTGTCCTTTAGTACAACAAGATAGGCTATGATTTCGTATGGTTTAAGAGAAAATCAAGCCTAGAATAAAAGCCTTGTTTTTGAGGAATACATGAGTGTTTATATATATATTAGGAAAAATACACATATGTATGTACATATACATTATATATATAAATATATATATACTTGCCTTACGTCCCATGCTATGCTGTCCCTGCCAAAGCACCCTGGAGCAGATATTCCTGGCCTCGGATGCATCTGTAGGGAATTGTTCCTTTCGAGCTGCAGTGCAGAGACGATGCTATACATGGTGCTTTGGGAAAATGGCACGATCAGGATTTAGTTAGGGGATTTAAAGATCTTCCAGACCTGCATTTTCAGAAAGGGAAACTTCTTTTCTCGTTGGGTGTTTCGGAACAGGAGGAACGAAGGATCTAATCCAGTGAAGTGTAATGTCAGTGAGGGCAAATTAATTGTGCATTTGGATACAATGCCTTTCTTAGAGGTTAATTTTGGTCTTAAAAGAAAAACTTTTATACACATCCACGCAGCAAAGGAAATGCGTGACGCTGGGGCGTCATTACTAACTTTGGCAGGTTTTGAAGTGGGTACAGGAGAGGAACAGACCCTCCTGGTGCCCTGCCTTTCCCCTCTACAAGTCTTTTGGGTGCTTCAGTTTGAAGATCCCAGTAGGGTTTACAACCCCAGCTCACCACCTTTGGCAGCCAGCTCACGTTGCAGAAACCCCCAGTTCCTGGTAGGTCCTAAACACAGTGCAATACGGTATTACTGCCTGGGCTGACTTTTGGTTTAGATGTATTATTTCAATAAGGAGGTCTTCAGACAGTGTTAAATGACAGATGATATAATTTTTGAATGCGATGTTCATCTGAATTTTATTTTCTGATGTTTTGACTCATTGACTTGATGTCTCTCTATTATGCACACACCTCTGGAGACGTTGCTGGCAATGATTATGCATAGCATTGAGTTAGTGAATAAAACCACTCCAGGAACTGCTTTACAGATCACAGTATCGTTTTCTCTATAATTGTCCCACAAACGGTGGAAGTTATATGGAGAGAGCAGTGTGCTCTGACAGACTGCATATTTTTGCAGTGTGCATCAGATCTCACTTTGGCTTCTGAGACTTATTTCTGACGGTTCTTGGGGATTTAACTTTAAGACCAATGTATTTTAGTATCCATATACGCTCCACTGTTCGTGTCATCCGGCAGCAACTGAGGATGAGCTGTCTCCTTAATATGGATGAGGCACCAATTTATCTAAGTTATCACCTCCCAATCTCTCATTCATCTCTGCTGTTAACTGCTGTGTTTCTGACATCCATACCTGAACTATCAGCAACTTCTTCTCCTTCAATTGAAACCATAAGTAATTTTTGGCTGGAAGTTCTTGTTATGTATATAATGGCTTCTTCATCTCCCAGCTGGAATTCAACCGTCAGGTGACTAACTCAGGCTCTGGACACCGCATTTTAAACCCACACCATTGCATAGATCCGTGCAGCGCACTAAATCAGAAGTCAGGGTGTCTTTCCACCGTCTGAAAATATATGACCAAATTAACATTTTCCCGACTTACTTTGAACAGCACTGCAGCCCCGGTTGTGTACAGCCCAGGCACTTGACTGCGAAGTCAGCAATACTTTCCCCCTTCCCGATGCATTCCCAAACAGGCGAAACTTAGCCCTACTCCTGGTATTCTCTTTATAGAAGGTCCCAGTGGTATTATGTATCAAATAAAGGTCTCATTACTTAGTTTCTGGTTCCTTCATGCCATTGCTCTCATTAATCATCCTGTTCTTCAAGCCGGTGCTACGAGGTGTTGGAACTGCCTCGCTCCTCACCCCAAAATTAGAGATTCCCTCCCCTGCAGTTCTCCTGCCCCTCGGTGCTGCACGTGCCACGGGGGTGCACTGACCCGCTGGGGACCACTGCTGCTTCTGGGGCCGGTGCTGGACGGCTGGGGACCTCGCGACCGTCAGCTCTGGGCTTGAGTCTTAATGCAAAGAGGTGACGTTCCCTTTCTGCCCAGCCTTTCGCGGGGGACCTGGGGGTGTTCCCGCTGCTAAATGCCCCGACGCTCTCAGCTTTGTGCCTGGTAGCATCTCTAGACGCAGCCCCCCTCCCAGGCTAAAAGGAAAAGTCTTTCCTTGTGCCCCAGATCTGTTAACTTCATCCCCAATTTCCCTCCAAAAATTGTCGCAAACAATTAAGGACAGGGAATCTGCATCACCTGCTTCTCTCTCGTTGGAGATTCCCGTTTGGTTTTGTTTCCAGGGAGCTCCGAGGTCCGGCAGAGAGGTCACTCGACAGAGCCCCCCTCCTCAGCCCCCGCTCCCCACGCCTGCTCCCGCCGCCCTGCCCACGCCGCGCAGCAGCACTTCCCTTCGCACTGCGGGACCTCGGGAGCTGGCTACTTTCTCTGCGTAACATATTTTTCAGGAGCACAAATGAGTTGCTTAAAGCGCTGGGATCTCATCCGCTGTGTGCTGAGGATGAAAGGCAAAAAAGGCGGAAGAGCAGGGCAGAGCAGATCCCCCCTGAGCTCTACGTGGTCACCAAATCCGGTGGTTTATTCATTTTAATTAGCCTTGGAATTCACATGTAGGGGTGTGTGTATGTACATACTTAAGGATTCATATAATGACACAAAATTAATTTAGAGTTTGGCATTTCAGAACAGGTAATTAAAATAGTTCATTGTTGATTAATCACTTGCAAAATAAATTATTAGCAATATCACTGTTAGCATTATGTTTATTACTACAATTTAGAGAAATTAGGGCAGTTCACTTACATTAAATTAAACATGAAAGCACAGATGTAATGTACCCTAGACAATATCTATTTACTTGGAGAACAAATGTGATGTGTGCATTACAGTACATTTGCTAGGTCATACATCTTGGATGGCCTCTTCATGTCACCACCAGAAACCTAATATCGACACACAGACGATTCCCATCTCTTGCCGTAAATATAAAAATAGGATCTGCTGGACTTTAGCACTTGCTCTGCACTGCAGCGTGCTCCAGGCAGCTCTGGCTGATCCGTGGATGCTGAAGGCATCTGGGAGCCGGGTGGGATGGAGGGTGGCTCCACAGGGAGTGGGGAGCTAACAGGGGCGTGAAGGGCCGCACCAAATACAACCCTCCAAAAAACAGAAGTGGGAAAGAAAAATCGAATTTTTGACTCCTCAGCAGGACCCCAGGCCACCGTTATGAGCCAGATTATAGCCAAAGTGCACAGAAATGGAATAAATCTCAGCCCAACTCTGTGAGGTGCTAAAGGCTTAAACAGATTGTTTAAGTATAAGTTGAATTTCATTTTTAAGCACCTCTCTGCTGGGGTGGAGAGAGATTTTGTCCTGTGGGGAAATAGGTGTCCCTTGCTTTTGACAACTGCTTTGTCTGGAGGATGTTCAGCCTGGAGTCTAAGGGGGTGATAGGGAGAAGTCAGCAGAGATGAAGAGGACACAGAGCACCGCACGACAGGTTTTCTGGATCTGTCTCTGTGGTTTTATAGCTATGGGAAATAATCTATAATTAGGTGTATAAAATAGCTCTCTGATCTCTTTGCTTCTGGCCCAAAAGAGCACAAAATTGATAACTCAATTATCGCTGCTGGAAATACAAATAAATTAAAAGCACCTGGTGGGAGGAACTCTGACGGAGGGACACTCATGCAGCATAGCGGATGCTGCTCTCTAATTGCGAGCTCAGAGGCAATTAAAGCCCTGGGCTCGGGCTGGAGCCGGAGCGGGACCAGACCGAGCCCTTCACTCTCGGACACAGGGGAATAGTCACACTCAGTGTGGTAGAGGCAGATGTCCCCCCCGAGCTGATGGCACGGCTTGGCAGAAGCACTGGGGACGGTGATGTCACCTTCTCAACCCAGGAGCAAAGGTGGGGTGGAAGCTTTGGAAGCGGCGACATCCTCCGGGAAGAGAGGGGGCCTCCTGAACGGCCGATGAGCTTAGCTTGGTTACGGGGTGAGGAAAAGCAAGGTTGGGTTTTAACAGTTTTCAGCATAAGAAAATTATTAGTGCCTAATCCTGTCGCCAGCAAATTCCTGGGAGTTTTTGTTCCAAATATACAAGCAGAGCAACATAGGATATTGAGGGTCTTCTTGCTTTTTTGTCGAGTCATCTAGCATTTACAAAAACCCCTCTCTCCACCGAGGCTTGTTTTTAATGACCCCTGTGCTGAATTAACAGTCTGCACCGGTGTGACAATGACAACAGTCACTAATGACCACTCTGTTTGTCTAAGCCACATGCTGAGCACTGATTTCAGTCCCTGCCACAGAGCCTCTTTGCAAAAAGGCTTCTGGGTCTTTTTATGCAATTTAAAATGTGTAGAGTGAGCTGGCCTGTCCATCCCCGCTCCTTTGCTATTCTCGTGCCTGGAAGTGTCCTGGAGTCAACAGGGAGCACCTGTAGGGAAGTGTGACCCGGAATGATGTGAAGAGCAGGAGGAGAAAAGCCTTTCAAATTTCATATCCCATTCTGATGTCCTGCTCAACAATCAGTGAAATTATATGTAAACAACCTGCCCTTTGATGCAATCTCAATCAGATCAGAAGGGCAAGTGCAGTTTCATGGGAAGGTCTGGTTTTATTAGGCAACACACTGCCTGGCCCCATGGAGAGTGTGTGATGGTGCAGACACATGGGATATGTGCAGCTATTATTTTAAAAAGGAAAGGAAAAGTATTCCAAATGTTCCCCAAAATCCTTGCGCCAAAAACATGCCACCATTTCACATTGAACAGGTTATCTTTCACTCATAGAATTGTTTCTTGGGTGCAGGAGGGCATAGATTCAGCTTTGTGTAGTGCCATTGCGCCGTTCCAATGATGCAAAACCCATCCAGGGTCACGCGCACCCCGTGACGGCCGGGCAGGGCAGGAGGCATCACCCGGGGAAGGTGCCGGCTCTTCTCGTCCCAAGCACTGTTCCTCCCACTCACCCTGCCCGTAGGCACGGATTGCTTTTCTGCTGGAGCAAAAACAGGGCAGCGCAATAATAGTCACCTTAGGAACATGGCCGGTTTTTATTTAGGCAGCAGTATTGCCCTCCAAGAAGCCCGGTTCACGTCACCCTTCCTCTGCCCATTGCATGGGGCAGATGCTAGAGCAATTCTATCTGAAAGCTTTTAGCTCCTCTAACTGATGATTTATATTTGTGCTGTAATAGCCAGACACAGCAATAATAGTAAGGATTTAATTGTTTTAATGAAAGTAGCTTTTTCTGCATTCGAATCAATTTGCTAAATTTGGATGATGGAATACGAAACTGGATTTGGCCGTGCTTTTCGTGCGCCCTGAACAAAAAGGCACAAGCCATTTCAAGAGAACTAGCTTGGCATACTAAAACTTGTAATAAGTAATATCTGCATAACTAAAGGCAACAAGAACAGCCCAACCTGAAGAAAAAGGGTTTTACAGGAATTAGTGTCTCGCTGTCACATTTGTAAAAGGGACACATGCATTTTTCAGATCTTTGCACATTAACGGCTGTATTTGATTCAAAATACAGTCAGTGAACCCTCAGTAAATGGAATTAAATGGTATGTGTCTGATTTGAGGGTGACAATCCACCAATTGTTTCTTGTTTGAATTACTACCTGCGTGGCTGGGCACAGCGGTAATTGAAACTATAATGTTTCATTCCTCTTTAGCTATAATTTATCTGAAAAGTTCATTCACCGCTGTTCTATTCTCCTTCCTGAAATCTCTCCCTTTACCATTACCGTGCTGTCAGGGACCGCATCCTTTCTGTGTGCCCAGACTTTGGCCTGGCTTGGGCTCGGCAATTCAAGCACACGGAAGACCAGCATTTCCCTGGTCCAGCCCCATCTGCCCCCTCTTGCTCCGGCCATGGCTGACTGGTGGGGGGCTCGGCTGCTCTGTGGGGTGAGGGGCGCCTTCTCCTCAGCCTCAGGTCTCTGCTTTGCCTTTGGCTCAGAGCTCGGGTGAGCAGATCCTTACAAGGTTCTTCAAATTTCCCTTCAAAACCAGGAATTTGCAGTGGCTTTGAGACCATCTTATTTTGTGTGATCAGGATTACTGACTGCAGGGCCTGGACCGACTTGCACAGCAATCGCTGTAAATGGAGAGGTATCAGGGGTTACGTTTTCTTCCATCTGTACCTCGTTTTGTCACTTTACTCAGGTCTTACACACCATGCAGAGGTGCTCCGTGGCTGCCACGGCAGTGCTGGGCATAGGCTAGGGGTAACAAATAGATTGCCTCTCTCTTGACACTACCCATTTATAAGCAATTCTTAGTCTGTTTTCACCCAATATTGATAAACAGAAGAAAATGGAATGTATTTTATTCACCCATAAAGTCTGACATTTCCAAAGATGGAATCAAATTATCCTCATCTATTGCTGGCTAGGTATGACTTTATGCCCGCAGAGTAATGACTCCGAGTAATGACACCAAGTAATGACACCTAATTTCTGAGATTTCAGAATGAGCTGGCCTGAGACAAACAGGGCTATTTTCCTTACAAATGATACAAACCACAAAAGCCAGACTCTGTGTCCCAGGATGACAGCACGTCTTTCTCCCGTGAGACCAGGCTGGAAATCCCTGGGAAGCCCCTGAACCCTTCTGTCAGCAAGGGGGCGTGTTCTTGGCAGAGGCATTTCTATAAAAGCGCTTGCATCTTCTTGAGTTGGTGCCACTGCCTGTGGTCTGGTTGTGATTCAGGAGTGATGAACCTTGGATTTTGTCCTTGCTTTTGGAGTGATTTAGATGAAAATCCCATGTGGCTTTTGTGCAAGTTGTCTGGGAACAACGGTGATGCTACGAGGAACTGCAGGGAGAGGCAGCGCTCTCCACCGCCTGCAGGCACCGAGAGGTGGAAGGAGGAACAAAGAGGGGATGTTAGGAAAGAGGATAATGAGATTTAAAAGATAATTAAGGCTGCTGGTTCCCAAATACCAGAGTGCTCATAGCTGGGCTGGTGAGCCCAGGGGAAAAGGCGAGTGCTGGAGAAAAGCTGGCAGCTGAGGTGGGGCTGCAAATCTGGAAGTGTTGCTGCAGGGAGGGTCCTCAGCACCTCCAAGCCCTGGGGCTGGTCCCTCTCTCCAGGCACAAGATGAGCAGAGATGCTCATACTCTGGGAGGCATTCGCGGCATTGATCTACCACCCTTCACCTCCACCAGGGCATCCTGGCACCTTGACAAAGCATCTGCGTTTGCAACTAGGCTGAGCTAGGGAGATGGGTGGAGAATAGCAATGAGCAAGGACAGACTGGCATCTAAATGTGGAAGGAGTGTGGCAGCCCATGAAGAGAGAGCTGGGGAAGGGGTGGGGATGGAGTGAAACAAAGCACCTGGAGGACGAGTGCTGAGAGGCGAACACGTCACCCAAGGACAGAGGAGGGCAGCTCCTCCCCAGGGAATTCGCTGCATTTCTCTACCAGCGCCAGGAGGACCCCTTGGTCCCTGTGGTGATGGCAGAGCAGGAGAAGGAAGGCTCTCCTCCATCCTTTTCTGGACCCAGGGGCTCTTGAGTTTCCCCTTCCAAAGCTGATGTTGTCACATCCACCTGTGCAGGAAAACATGAGTGTGGGCTCGAGTGTGGAGGAAAGCAGTGGGCTCGAGTGTGGTCACTGTTCTGGACAGAGAGAGAAATACCGATCCAGGTCATGGCCCTATTTCCTCTAACCAAATCCCCAGCAACAAAAGCAATCCCGGCTGCCTCAGATGGGAATTTCACCGAAAATGAGACCTCAAGAGGTAGTCTACAATGTTCTCCCACCCCATCCATCCCTTCACACACAAACCGTTGCATACACACAGACTGTCTCTGTTAGGGGTTGTACTTCATGCCTGGAGTCACCGAGCCATACCAATTTATACCACCCCTTGCTTTTTCAAATTTACCTACTAAATATTTTTTTTCGCTTGTCTTAGTGTGCAGGCTGAATAATTAGAGCAAGTGGCTGCATTTCTCAAAATAAAACTGGGATTTGTAGGTGCCAGAGGACATCGGCAGTGCTGGAAGGGAAAAGTAATTGACATTCCCTTCGGGAAACCTCGTCAAAAATTCGGGCCCCAGTTGCTTTGGATTTATTGTCAGCGGTGCAATAGAGGCAGGGAATATGATAATCCTCGTAAGCAAACAAACAGTTCAACCAAAAGCAACCAAAGCAGAAGTTCAGCTCCACTGTGTGCCTGACAGCAGAGAGGGACGGGCTGTGACCTGGCTGATCTTCCAGCTCTTTCATAGAATCATAGAATCGTTTAGGTTGGAAAAGACCTTTAAGATCATCCAGTCCAACCATTGACCCTACTCTACCAGGTCTGCCACTAAACCGTGTCTCCAAGCACCACATCTAC
>VYXH01005715.1:199869-223971 GCA_013397275.1 Burhinus bistriatus
CCCCCCCTTAATTTAACTGTTTAAAACTTCTTTTGGTATGGCAGATAAAATAAACACCGTAGATGAGTGACCTCTTGGAAGCTTGGTGTCCTTGAGTCTAACTTTAGAAATCATTTGTCACAGGCACAGAAATGTGCACCGCAATCAGAATTAGCTGCCAGGTTTGGGTTTTTTTTTTTTCAGACAATTATATTGTACTTTGAGTGGCATTCTTGATAATAGTTCACATTCTCCAGCCTTCCCCCCCCCATACCCCAGCAAACCATGCACTAAAAAAGAAAACTTGTGCCCTATTCCAGTTTAAAAATCCTTTTTTTATTATTTATCATACGGTAAATAAATGAGAGGGAGAAGAGGCACAAGGAAGCTGAACAGCTTTGAGTTCTGGNAATGACTAATATTTAAAAAAAAAAAAATCAAATCCAAATTAAAGCAGAGCAGTTCGCTATAACGCAGCCCCGCTGTACTGGGCTGCAGTGATGGGTGCTGGGGAAGGGCTTTGCTGGGTGCCGGGGTGCAGTGACCTTGGGGCAGGTTGGGCAGGGAGTGGGTGCTGGGGGCTGTGAGCCCTTGTAGCAACTCCAGCTCCCCCTTCTCCCACCTGCAAAAGATTTTGGGGAGTTTTCCAGTGATTCCCCTTCAGCTGCTCATTTATGAGGGGCAGAGAAGAGTCTCCTTCCTCGCCTCCTTTCGAGGTGCTGCTCCCCGCCCCAGGCTGCCCAAGCCTTTGACATTGCCACGTCTTCACTGCTCACGACCTGACGGACCACACGTCTCATTTCTGCCTGGGATCCATCTTTTCCCGGTCGGTGATTTTGTAAAAGAGCGTCTCCAAATCTCCCCTCCTTGTACCTGGTTCCAAATTGTAATTGGGTGTCTTGTGGTTTCACTGCCACCGAGAGCGCAGCAGCTCTGGTGCATCTAAACAGCTGATTTTTTTTCAGGATCCGATTCAGGTCTTGCCTCCAGTGACATCAGCTTGGCTGCTGCAGTGGGAACACAGGGTTAAACGTGTTGAAACGAAGGAGAAAAACACTTGGGAGGGTCAGGTGCAGGACGGGGAAGGCGCTGGCGGGTTGCACCTTGGCTGCCCTCCACCCGTGCTGCCCTGGACATCGAGGTCCCTGGGCCTCCCGCTGCTCCCCGTCTAAATTTGGTGCCTGCCTCCAGCACGAAGCAATGCCTGCCCTCCCGGGCTGCCGAGCTTCTGCCTGGGAGACGGTGAACACGGCTTATCCCCGGTGGTGTTATGGACACCCCGCTTTGCCTCCAGCTCAAATGCCAAGGTGCTGGCATGATACCGTGCCGGTGTCCCTAGATATTTTTCCGTGCTCCAGAGGCACATATATGCCTGTGATATCATTGTCCCCCTGGCCTGAGGACATGAAGCGCTACGAACTGCAGGTGCAGCTAAATGCCTCCGTGTGCGGGGCTGAGAAGGGGAGGGTGGACAGAGGGGTTTTCCATAGGCATCCCTGCCAAGGAGCAGGTCGTACCCTGATGCTGTCCCCTGACCTGAGCGGGGTTTCCCTGCGGGAGACCTGGAGGAGAGGGGGAGCCCAGCACTCTGGGCGCAGTGGGTCCCCAGGACCCCTGCACGCACCTGGAGAGAGGGGGTCCCTCCGTTCTCCATCCACCCAAGGGGTGCTTTGGGAATGCAGTGAAATGATCAGATTTAGAAACAGGCTGGGAGGATCTTAATTCGTGATTGTCTGCAAGCCACTTATCCCACGGAAAAGCGCCTGCAGGGAGCCAGGCACGGGGCAGGGCATCTCCGGCAACGCTTTGCTCCAGCCACAAAGGTTGCCTTGAGACCCTCAGCAAGCTGCAGCCACCACGACCTTCTGCTTCTGGCCGTGAGCAGAAAGGGTCTGACCCAGCAGCACGGACCCTGCCGAAATCAATGGGAGGTTCGTGCTGCGGAGCTGGGCTGTACGGCAGCCAGGGATGGAGCAAAGCCTCCGGTGGGAGAGCGGTGGGAGAGCTGCGGTGCTCCCGGCCGGTCTGCAGCCGGGACACGCACCAGCGCCGCTGCTTGCGGAACCAGCGTGGCTGTCGCCGGAGGCCACACGGGTCCCGCAGTGGCTGCGCTGGCTGGGGGTCTGGCCACCACATGCTCACACATAATTCCTGACCTCAAGTCGAAAGTATAATTCTTTCTGGCACGTCTGACATTTAGCTGTACAGCGATCCTTGCCAGGAAATTGCCATCATTTCAGTTCTGCTCCCAGCTACCGTTCTGATTTATATTTTTGTTTTTATCCAATTTTTCTGACTTGTTTTGGTAGGGTGGACAAAATGTTCTCACTCAAGACAGATGACAGTTTGCCGATAAGAGGAGCAACTTATCACAAACAGCTCCGATTCTTTCTCCAATGCTTAGTCTGTTGGAACAGCTTTAAAGTCTAATGTGATATTGTAGGTTAGCCCCAAATCTGCTTTCCCTCCTGTATTTCATACTTTATGGCTCTGAGCATCAGTCCTTTTAAAACAAAACACTTCCATCTTTTTCAGATCATCCATGCTTTTCTTCCCCNCAATTATATTGTACTTTGAGTGGCATTCTTGATAATAGTTCACATTCTCCAGCCTTCCCCCCCCCATACCCCAGCAAACCATGCACTAAAAAAGAAAACTTGTGCCCTATTCCAGTTTAAAAATCCTTTTTTTATTATTTATCATACGGTAAATAAATGAGAGGGAGAAGAGGCACAAGGAAGCTGAACAGCTTTGAGTTCTGGAGATAAGCCCAGTAGGCTAAGAGGGTATTATACAGTTGGGTTTAGTTCAGCAGAAACAGGCCATTCTACCAGAAGTGGGTGAATAATTTGCAATTAGTAATTTGGGCCAGAAAAATTTAGGTTATTTCAAAACTTGCAGCGTTACTGAGGGAAATATCCTCTTGTGCTTGTGTTTTTTATACTAGCAAAGCATAACGTACTCTGGTCAGGTGCTTTCGCTGCTTGAAACTGTAGATTTTGTAGCAAAATCACTTCTGGTCTGCAAATGTGCTATTTCGAGGTGATCTTTTATCACTAACACCCAGGCTGCACCGGTGCCTTGTGGGGGACATGGGATGCGCCGGTGGCAGTGAAGGGACAAGCCCCTTGGCACACGCACCGAGGAGCAGCTCACCTGTCTTCAAACCGGTGCCCGAAGCTCGGAGCCCAAACCCCGTCCCCCGCGGGCCGCGATGCGGCCGGAACCGGCTTCAGACGCCCATTCCCATATTTGTGCTGCAGATGCATTTTTGTGATATCTGTTCCCGGAGTGGAAGCGCTCGGGTGTGTGGGAGAGGATCACAGCAGGGCTCTGTCAAAATTCAAGCAGGATTGAGTCTTTACAAAAAATCTGCTGGATCGCTCCCTCTGCCCTCCATTAAATAGAGAGTTTCAGTTTTTACCCATCAGTACGATGCTCAGTCGCTGAAACCACCCTGCGTGTCTGCAGAGTGACCAAGCACCCAAACGCCGCAGATCTCTGCTGGGTGCACGTCGCTGCAGGACAGCCTGGAGGGACGGGGACCGTCATCCTCCATCGGTGCAGGATCTGTCCTCACATCCCAGGAAGCTCCTGAAACCCTTTTGGGAGCTGCTGCTCCCTTCCAGAGTGATTGCGGGTGGGTTTGCATCGCCCCAGGGTATGCAGGGTGGGAAGAGCACGGGGTTTGGCTCATGGGTGAGACCTGTACAGGGAATTCACTTCAGTTAACACATTTTGGGGGAGAAGCCTCTGGATTTGTAGCATTAACTGAGAGCAGGAGAAAGAGCTGGTGTCCTGAAACGGGAGCTACTGACGCTGCTACATGTCGGTTGCTCGGGGGTCCGGTCTCTTGGAGGATTTTGGCAGTCCATTTCAAAATCTTGCAAGACCTTTTGGGGGCTCAAAACACAACCAGCAGCCTCCATGGCTAATCACAGCACTACAAACACCTCTCCCCTGTATTTGGCAGGAAGGGGTTTGGTGAAAAGCAAAGCTGCCCGGCCCTAGGTACCGCCGTGCCGGAGCATCGCGCCTGGATGCCACCGCAAAGCGGCTGCACCTGAGCAGCGCTGCCCTCTCCCAAAGTGGGTCTCACAGCTGCGGAGCTGGGATGAGCATCCCGGCGGGCACAGCACGGATCCTGCCGTCGTCGGAGACGTGGCCAGCCGCAGCCTGCAGCCGCCCTGCACAGCACCAGCAAACCTCTCCCAAGGTCAAATCCCCCCAAGCAAGCGCAAAGGAGCCTCCGGGGACCCTTAAGACTAACGAAGCATGAAATTCAGGTCTAAATACATATACAGCCAACAAGGTGCCTCTTTGACACCCAGTTGTCACCTGGAAATAGGGCACATGGTGTCTTGTAAGGCCACGAGCTTCATTTTCCCTGTGCTTGAACCCCCCGGCGCTGGCAGCTCCCCCTGCGACCTCATGGGCCCCGCACGCACAGAGGCAGTTGAAGGAGACGCGTTCACTTCTCTGTGTGATGGAATTCTCCTCCTGCCAGTAAATAAATGTCCGTGTGCATACTTCTTGCTTGTCTCTGAAGAGGAGATACTGAGTGCCTGGCTCTGTTGATTTTTCATCCTCCTGGAGGGAAAATGTGATAGGAAAAGCCTAAAAATTAAAAAAAGACAGAGTGAACAGCCATACCTAGCACCTTTTTCAGCACGATCCACCCAATTCTTTTCCTTCCTCTACCTTTTTTAATTTTAAAGCTTCCTCTGAATGTAGGTCCCAGGTCAGCAAGGCATTAAGGCACTCCTGAAGTACCTCAGCTTTAAGCCATATCCCACGGAAAGGACACTAATCATCTCTCGCATCTTCAACTAAAGACCCAGCATCGTATCTGGGATCCAGAGCTCGTCTATAAATATCAGCCCACCCCGCAGCCAGGCAAGTGCTCAGTCCGTTACACCAATGCGGAATCTCAATCACGGAGCTGGCTGGGGCTTGCCCATGGTTAATCTTCACAATGGGAGGGAGCTGGACCAAAATCTATGTATAGCTGAGATGGCAGGAGGTCCAGAGGATATATATTGTGCTTTTCCCATAAAGACTCACAGAATATTCCCATCTTCTCCGGACTGTCTCGCATCCACATGGGCCACCTTGGGACAGAGGTACCTGCACGGGTGAGCGGTGACAGCTGCTCCGAAGATGTGCAGGTAAAGGACACATCGTGAGGGGACCATTTAGAAAATAAGATGAGCAAAAACCTATTTCTCAGCCCTTCTGCTGCTGGAGGAGGCTGGGTGGGTGACCACAGCGAAGAGAAAGTGGGCAACCTGCTTGCTACTGCACTGCGTCTGGATCACGCGTGGGGAGCTCCTGAACATCTGGACATCTAAATGCAAAACCTAATGGAATTTCCAACCCTTCGATTTTTGCTAGCATTTTGCTTGCTTTTTATTATCCTAAATACCTATTTTTTTAAGGCACTGGTCCCTCAGAGAGGACAAACCTGTATGACACCAAAACCAAAGCTTTTCGGAAGGGGAGTGGGCTGTGGGTTGGACTGGAAGAGGAGATCTTCCTTCTTCCTCAGGCACAGCCTGGGGTCCCTCTGCAAGCCCCAGGGTAGATGTTCCCCTGCAAAGGCTGTTCCCAGGGACACGCTGCCATCGGCAGCGATGCTGCCAGGGCTGATGCCAGGCCGTAAGGTGCAGTACGCTGCTCTAGTGTCGTTAGTCAATTGTTGCGGTTAATAAGCAAAACCACCCAAGCTCATTTCTGTTCTGTTAGAGGAAAGAAAGAGAAGGGAATAAAATAATTAATTTCAAGGTAATTTGCTGGGGATTTTGTAGATGACTGAGAGGTCTGTAAAAAGTGGGAATAGTTACAAAAAGCTAACATGGCCCTTTAGTGAAAAGTATCACAACGTTATGAAACATCAACAAAGTGAGACAAAAGTGCAGCAGTCTCAATGCATTTTGCACGTCTATAGATTGCAAACTGTCCCGCTCCGGTCCGCCCAGCCCAGGAGCTGCTTTTCTGGTTAATTTGTTGTGGGTTTGGTCAAATGTCAGAGGGATGTTGCTGCACAGGCTGGCGGCTCCTTGGCAAGGATTTGGTCCTGGGGTTTGGCACACACGGGGTGTGATCCTCCTCCCTCAGCAGCCACCACTTGGACACGGCACAGGTCCTGCTGCTTTTTCTCCTGTTCTCCTTGTGTCTGGGGAAGCGCAAGGAGATCCAGAGTGGGAAAGGTCCCCTTCCCCCAGGAAACGGAGCATGAGAGTCCCTCCAAACGCGGAGATAAATTTCGAAACCACCACCAAAAGGCAGCTGGGTCCTGTAAAGTGCTGGCTGCTCTTAGGAGCGAAATGGAGATTTTGCCCGCTAATTATAAAAATGGCAGGCAAAACCCTGCACGATATGATTTCTTACATTAAACAAATTTTATGGCGGAGAAGACTTTTAGTGGCACTATTTGCAGACCTGGCCTTTCGCCAGCTCGCTGTCATTAAATCTGCCGATCTTAAGTATCAGCTGCACTTATTCAAAGGGGCTATAAATAAAACCCTGAAGCCTATTAAAGGAGCTGGCTTCCTCGCGCTGTTTGTCAAGCCTGCGGACAGACTGACACGGCGAGCGTTCGGGCAACCCTGGCTGGTGCTGAGCACGTCCCGGGACGGGTCTTTCACATGCTCACAGGTTTATCTTTCATGCCGCAGGACACACGCGACTTTTTCATTAAAAGAAAACCCTCAGTTTACACTGGTGACAAATAGTGCTTGTTCTGTTAGGGCTGGACGAGCCCTTGGCCACACGCCTGAAGCCTGAAACTGTTTAACCTTTGCCTGGCTGCAAGGGTTAAAAATGAACAGGAACGTGGGGAGAGATAAGAAATGGAACTGGGATATTTTATAAGACAGTAAGGTGTTTTAATGTGAAATACAGCCGAAGTCACCACTCCCAGGGTGTTTGTATGCTGTCAGCTACACTCGCACCCAGAGCTGCCAGCATTTGGGCTCTCCTCTGGGATTTGCCTGGTAAAAAACTACCCAGGTGGTGGGTGCCCCCCCGCCACCCCGAGGTACCCGTGGGTCACCGGCAGGATGCTCCGGGATGCAGCAGCCACGCTCCATGTCGCTGGTGCAGCCCCTATGAAAAATGGCTAGCAGCACTAATGTGTGGTTAATGACCCATGGTTCAGAAATGACTAAGATGCAGGAAATAAATTTACAATCAACTTCCCCCCCCCCGGAAACCTTGAAACCAATGTTCCTAATCACAAAAGTCTATCAAAGTATCTCTTGGCTTCCAGGCGGGGCAGGTGACTGCAGGCAGCCGCAGTATTGAAGTTGGGTGCTGTCACCGTGCCAGGCGTGACACGGGGCTGCTTCAGTGGCAGGGTAAATTGATGACACAATCTCAGGAGAGCTCACTAGTTGATGCCAGGTTTATTTTTGTAAGTGCAAACTAATGAAATTTAGAGGTTTTAATAAAAAAAAAAAAAAAAAAGGCATCAGCTACAATTTAAAAATGAAATTCGTAACTGAACCGAGCGTCAATTGCATTAAAGAAATGAGCAGGTCAGGCTTTTTCCCAGAACAGCCCCCACTTTTTTTGGTGAGAGGCAGGGAGCTCCAGTTTGTCCCAGTGAAGCTCCTGGCTCTGCACCAGCGATGGACTGGGGCTGCGAGCAGGCGGGGGCTGTGCAGGGTCCCTGCAGACACCATGCCATCCGTCTGTCCTAGGTCAAATGGGGGGAAACCACCATGAGGAGCCTGTGGTGATGCTGGCCCTGCAGCAGGCACCCACCTCTTCCTAGAGACCATTTATCCCTCTCCCATTCCCCCACTGCTCAACCAAAGGGGGGTCCTCACTCGTCATGTTCTGAATTTTAAAAGACAGCAAAGAAATTGCTTAAAAGGCAGGGAAAGGGAAGGAAAAGTAACCATAAACCCACAGCAGAGGTGTCCCAGAAAATGAAGGTCAGTATGTAGGAGAAGAGCCATTCAAAGAAAAAGACAA
The DNA here is from genome assembly GCA_013397275.1 of Burhinus bistriatus. Lineage (NCBI taxonomy): Eukaryota > Metazoa > Chordata > Aves > Charadriiformes > Burhinidae > Burhinus > Burhinus bistriatus. The sequence continues at coordinate 207,829 of VYXH01005715.1, forward strand.
CCTTGAACATCCCCCAACAGGAAGGATGCATAATTTAGAGCAACCCAGAGGCATTTTGTAGCTTGTTTATTTTACAGACTTTCTGCTCTCTTCTCTTGTACTTCTCCACTTCTCTACTTACAGATTTGCCCCTAAATACTCTGCTGGATTAAAGAAGATGGAGGGGTTACTTTCAAGAGCAGGGACAAGCATATCCCCGGTCACTGAGCCCAGCAAGGGCCAAATCTGGAAAACTGCTGTGGTTTGGTTTTGCTCCGAAACAGCGATTCTCTAACTGTGATACGTTAACGTGCACCAGCTGCAAATAAAATCACCCAGACAGGAGACTTTTCAAAACCATCAGAAGTCTCTGTTCCAGCCCTTGGCTGCAAAATATTTAGGACCTGCAAGATTAGGGTTGGTTGGTTTTTTCTTGTTTTCCAACAGAGCTAGTTAAAAAGAGCACAAGCGTGTTCTGCGGTCAGCGCAGCTTGGTCTGGTCTGGATTCAAACCAACACAATCTTGAAGCACGTGCCAAAGGCAGGAGATGCCAATTCCATGCCTGGAGGTGTTCAAGGCCAGGTTAGACGGGGCTTTGAGCAATCTGCTCTAGTGGGAGGTGTCCCTGCCCATGGCAGGGGGATGGGACTGGGTGGTCTTTAAGGTCCCTTCCAACCCAAACAAGTCTATGATTCTATGATCCTATGAGATGAGCAGGTGAGAGGAAACCTTCAGATCTCAAGCTACATGTGCAGGTGCCCCAAGCACAGTTCTTCCTCTCTCTTGCCTTAGCCCGTTACCACTGGGATTTTCAAAAACTGCTGTAAATTCACTGGGGACCCAAGAGCAAGTGAGATTATTCCCCAAATGTGATGTTTTTGTGGCAGCCCAGTACAAGCGCTCGTGTGCGCTTGGGGAACAGCCGCAGCAGGTCAGGCTGAACATGGGCAGTGGCTGCCAGAAGAAATCAGGAGGTTGGAGACTGTCTGAAACAGACATACAACAGATTGGGTTTTGAGTCATTCTGCATCCACTGCCATGATGACCCTGAAATGCATCCAGACTGCAACCGGCAGTGGTTGGGCTGAGGTTTTCCCTTCTACTGTCTTTCTCCTGCCAGCTCTTTGGGCTGGTGGCCTTTCTGGAAGAAGAGACACTCGGATTGGATGAACATGCACTGGAGAGCATGAAGAAGCACAGAAATCCTTTGGCATCCATCCCCATCCCTGGCCCAAGGAAGAAAATGAAGATGCTGAGATGAGAGCTAATGAACACACCAAGGGAAGCGAGGAGAAGAACGTTAATTGCCTGTACAGCAGTGCGGCAAGTCTGAGCAATAAAAAAAAGTGGGAACGACTAATTTATGAGTGCAAATTCTATCTGGAGAGCATGTCTTAAACTTGGGGAGAAAATCCGTGTGACTGGAATATTAAAATCAATAGTTGTAACCTATTTAGAAAGAATTGAGTGGGCAAAGAAGGTGCAGGAGGGACAATCAATATCAGTAGCGACAGTGCTGAGTTCCAAGCACCACTAGAAACTTAAGAGAAAGTGACCTCAAATACAAATAAAAGCCAAAAGAAGATGCTTCTCCAGACCATCAACTCTCACTAGAAAACAGGGACTTAGCCACATACCTTTAATATTTAAGAAAATTTCCCTGCACTGTCCTGGGGACCCTCAACTTGAATGATGTGGCCTGGAGGGCTCATGTTTTTTGATTTTTTAAATGTTATAGAAGAGCGTTTCCTAACCAACATCAGAAGGAACCTTGATGCAATCCTCTTGACAGCTGGAGAACTGATCACGGATCCAAAAACTAGTTACAGCCAGCACAGAGGTGATGCCATTTCGATCATAAGTGCTGGGCACAGACGGAAGAAACCTGAGCCGACAGTAGGTCCCTTTGCTTTGCAGTGTGGTAAGCCAGGTCACCTGCAGGATTTTAAACAGAAAACGTGAATGATATTTGGCAACTTTCTGTTTAAAGGCAGTCTAGCTTCTAGGGAATCAAGCAAAATCTCAGCGCTGGGAAAGAGAAGGTTATTCTGGTTAAAAACAGAAGCTCAAAGGGGAGTGAGAGTAGGTCTGAATTCACAGAAAGGAAGGAACAGAAAGTGAATAATAATGAACGTAAACCAGCCCCAAGCAGAAGGCTGTTAGGTGAAACCTGTGGCTAGCAGAGCTGAGGGCAATAGGGAAGTGCTCTTTAGTTATAAGAGACTAAAAGTAGTTGTCTAGACAGAATAGCAGACATTAAAAAAAGAATGCATAAAAGGCAGACACTAAATATTTAATTTCTCTTCTTTGGGGGAAAAAAGCTAAGTGAATTAGCAATGTAATATGACGATGTGAAATATCTTCAGTTCCAACTCAGGATGTCAACCAGCTGCTACTACAGCTACAGGATTGTTCTGACCAGCAGCTCTGGACATTCGGAGCCTGAGGGTTTTAAAACCCGTGCCGGCAGCGCCCCGGGCCGGCAGCGCCTGCGAGGCGAGGAGGGTTCCAGAAGCAGCGCTGACTTTGTGCCAATGCATAAACGCCGATGAGGAGGATGACTTGCGTGATTATAAATCTGATTGTCTGATGTTGATTTTGTGAAAAATAATGGAAGAGCTGATAAGGGACTTGATTAATAACAATTTAAGGAGAATAATTAATTACAATCAACATGAGTTAATGGAAAATAGATCTTATTAAATGAAATTGATATAATTTTTCAAGAGTGTGATTATAGATTTGATTGATTTAGTACATTTCATCAACACTGTTACGTTTGACTTCTGCGAGGCATTTGACTTAATGTTGTCTCATTTATTAGGAAGCTAAAACAATGTAAAATCAACACGGCATGGGCTAAACGGATGAAAACCCCACTGATATGTTTAAACATATCAGAGAATCATTCCAAGTGGCTGTGTTTCGGTTCATCATTTTTAGCAAATGGTAGAAAATCAAAACTCATTGCAATCAAAGTTTGCTGATGAGACTTCGAGTAGGACCAGGGTCGGTATGTGGATCGGTCTCTTTGTGAACCAGATACAAGCAAACACCAACCAGTGTAATGTGGGCACACACGAAGTCACACTTCTGGGAGCCAGGATTTCACTGGGGGAGGAGTGATCTTATTCCACAACTTGAGCTGGAAACTTGAAAAAACAGCCGAGTGAAATATCTCCGGTGTAACATCTAGTGGGACACTGCAGCTATTTCTAGTGTCTGCGACTCAAGAAGGATGGTGATGAATGGGAGAGGGCACACGAGAATGACTGAAGCGTTGCAAAACACGCCTTAGAGTGACAGATTCAAGGACCCCAGCACGCTTAGCTTAACAAAGAGAAGGTTAAGGGATGGCTTAATGACAATCCAGATGTATTCAGACAGGGTTCAGAAATGCAGAGGGGGAGAGCTCTTCAATCTAATAGACAGAGCTATAAAAAGAGTTGGTGACTGGAAGCTGACACTGTTAAATTCAGACCGGGAAGGGTAAGCTTTTGAAATTGGGAGAAGTAACATCAGAACAACTTCCCAACACATGGTGTCATCATCACTGGCCATTTCAAAATCATGCTGGGGTTTTCTTTGTTTTAAGCCATATGCCGGATCCACCAAAGATCACTGTGAATCGACATACAGACACCCACACCACATGGGTGAGGTGGTCTTTCTTTGACTTTAAAGTGTTCCAAATAATGAGTATTTAAGCCATCAACCCTGAGCACTGAGTGGGACAATTCCCTTTTCTCAGAGTTATTGATGTGGCCTTGGTGGAGACTCACGCAGACGCCTCAGTGTTATCAGTACTTCATCTTTGCCGGTGGAAAGACTGGAAAAGTACTATAAAACCAAATCAAACAAACCCAGGCTACATCCCCCTGCTATAAAAAAAAACAAAATGCAGTGCCAAAGAGAGCAGCTCAAAGCAAGGACATGAAGGACCAGCGTTCCAGCCTTCCAGTGAGATCCTGCCAATCCCCGTCTGCTGCTTTAGTTTGATAGACTTTTCAGGGAAGTGGCACATCCGTATTCCTTAAAAGTTGCTAAAGCTGTTGAGTAAAAATGTGTAGTTTGATAACACACTCATCTACGCCCAGGAAATCGCAGAATGAGAGAGCACCACGGTCTCGCACAGCGGGGCTTTCTGCAGGACCTTCCCAATGCCTCGGCTCTCTGGTTTGGGAGCTGCTGAAATTTCTCCTTTCATGGAGATTCTTCAGCAGGAGCCCTGGCTGCGGACCCGTCACTCAGGCTCCAGGAGCCATCCACGGACTTCTCCTGGGACTGGTCTGCAAGCCCCAGCCGACATCTTACTGTGCATCCAGATGCACTGGGGACAAAACAGGTACATATATATATTTAATTTATTTTTTTCTTTGGGTGCTGGGACATTATTTCTGGGTTTTCAAGCTCTAAAAACAGTGTCAGGGAAAAAAAATTCTTTCCAAAGCAATACTATGATGTATGGAGATGTATAGATAAGAACTGATATCCAAAAGTGAGACAATTAAAGTTGTTTCATAATTGATTTATGTATAAGCAACTTTATCTTCTGGTAAGGTCTTTACCTTTAAAAGCAGGTCTTTACCTTATATAAAGGATATAAAAGAGATGTAATTTGTTATCTTAGCTTGTAACGAGATCAGCAAAGACTTCTAAGCCCCTCCACGGCCGATTCACGATTTCCCTGTGGTTCTTCAGCAGCAAAATCTATCCAGCTGTAAGTTCAGGGTCTCGTCCCTGAAGCTGGGGGGCTGGGACCTTGTCTCATCCTGCTGCCCACACCATGGAGCTCACTGTCCATGCTGAGCACCACCGAGGACTCTGGGTGCTGAGCTGTGCTGGATTTAGCTTTGGCATGATTCAAGCCATCACTGCTGTCCCCACAGCCTGCCACCTCTTTGATGCTGTGACCAGCACCCGAAAGCCACAGCTGATAATCCATATCATTACTTAGCGGGGAGGAGGCAGCACCATACGATGCTGCCGACTGCAGTAGCTAGCCCTGTGCATGCTTCTGCATCTCCTGTTCAGGGCAGAGGACATCAGGCAGCAGCTACTTCAGCAGCTCCAACTCAGTCTGCTAGAGCCTTCTGCTCCAAATGCCATTTAATCCAGCTCCATGTTAGCCAGCCAACAAAATTTCCATTGATTTCAGGTTTTGGCCCAGGAATCATGCAGATGCTTTTAAACCGAACAACTTAAGCACAACGCTTATGTTTGGTCAGAAAAAGCCTGAACCAGCAGAAGCTCGTTTAAAGCCAGGGCAACATCATTACCATAGAGATAAACATTACTTTAATGTGGTTCACTGTAACAACAGACCGATTATTAAAACACTTCACCATTTAATTTATTCAGCATTTTATATTGAAGAGTATTTTCATTAGGATTCCACTGCAAAACCGAAGGAGGCACTAAATCATTTAATATACTGGCAGCTCACTTAATTTATTTAAGCACAGGAGTCTAATTCAAAAAAGCAGACCTTACACAGAGCCCCATCTTTACAGACCTGGCATACAAGGTCCTATTAATTTCAGGGTAGGGTGTTTCCCTTATTTAGTTTGAGATCCTGCTACGTGCTGTCCTTCGGTCAGCAACCGGCTGCATCGCTGCACCTGCCAGACCTACCTTCAGGAACCCCTGCTGGTGCACACCAGCCCAGCTCCCTCCCTTTTGCTTCTACCAATGCTTGTGAGCATCTAGCCCTTTGCATTTGGCATCTGGCTTTGTTTGGTCCTTGATGGACCACAGAGCAACCAGCATGGCTGGAGCAGCAGAGATCTGCAGGGAAACGGTGGCAAATGCAGCAAGCCCTGAGGTCCTCAATGAAATCTTCAATTAAACTCCTGTTAATTGGTGTTCCTGGCTCTGGAGCACTTGGTAAAGTCTGGGAGATCCACTGCAACGTACTCCTATCTTGGTGTGTATTGAATTAAGTAGCGACACTCAATTCTTCAGCTCTGGGGTGATGTATGGTGAGGCTCCACCAGCCCTGCCCTGGGAGGTGCTGAGCAACATCAGGATTGGCCCCAGTTGTCACATCAAAGTTGTCTCACCCTGCCTGAAGCAAATCCTCCACTTGGTATTCTGGGTGCTCAGCTCCTTGGACAATCAAGCCCTTGTGGCTTATTACTGATGTTCCCAGATCTGCCATAATAAATGGCAGAGAAGAAAATGGTTACCTATGACAAAGCCCTGGATGATATTGGGGTCCCCGGTGGCTCCTGGTCTGGCTGCTTCCCAAGACCGGTGCTGAAGCAGAACCTCGGAAACAATAGCACATTGTCAATAGGATGCACATCATTAATAAACATTAGGGAGCTTGATATGATCTGGCAAAAGCAGGACAATGAAATGAGGCACCAAAAGCAGGATGGAGAGGAGGAGAAGAGACCTGAGCAGGGTGTTTAATGACTCACCAGACTGTGAAATGCAGTGGAGAGCGAGGCTGGGATGGAAAACCTTTTAATGAATTCAACATGTGCGCACCCTTGGAAGGCTTAGCTCCCCATTCCCCGGTAATGTTTGACCCACCTGAAGATACTGATCATATAGAAAATAATAACCAGTAAGTAATAATAATGGTAATAATAGGAAGAGCAGGGCCCTCATCTCCAATTCATATTTATAATCCAGCAAATATCTCACCTAAAGCCAGAAGATTTATGGGTTTGCATCTGTAATTAATATCCTTACTTAAGAAAGGGTATATTCTCATACAAATAAATCTGGTGTTCTAGACGTGTATTTTGAAGACTAATATTTAAATCCCCAGCAAGACACCATTATTGATTGTATGGATGCGTATACAAGAGATGCGCCGTGCACATGTATATAGATAGTATTGTATGTTTACTTTTAAAATAAGTAGGTATAGTTTCTCTTTTAAATACAATAGATGAAGCTAGGCAGGAAAAAGGAGGAAGATGGGGAGGTCGGCTTGGTGTCTGCTTCAAACTGTCCGTTTCCCAAAGATTCAATTTGCATTATGCCTGTTGCTAACGGCAGGGCTGTTCCTGGGCGCCAAGACACATAAAGGGTTTTGAGACAAAGGCAATCGATCCAGTTTTAGTTTTATGAGGACAATAAACAGTCAGGCTGATACAATAGTAAAAGGGTCAAACAGGGTCAGGGTTAATGAAGTGACGCACAGCGGGTTAAAATTAAAACACCCGTCCTCCCTTCCATACCTCTCTTCCACGAGTGACCCCTGTGTCTGCCCAAAATCACACCCGTGGGCGACAGCAAAGCACCAGCTCAGGGTTAAGCCAGCTTGTTCTGGGCTGGGGGCAGGACTCGCCTTGGCTGAAGGTCTCCATCTCCTGCAGCATCCGCTGAGCGATGGAAACCTCCGGCCAAGGCAAGCCCTGCCCTTCAGCTCCTCACCATGACCACGGCATGGTTCACAGCCACTGCACCCTGCCAGGGAGGCTCAAAGGTGCCTGAAATTGCCCCTCCAGGGCTAAATTAGTCACTGGTGGTTGGAGACTTCCTTTAAGGAGCTGTGTCGTAGGCCTGGAGCTTTGCAAGGTTGGGGCTAGCTTGGGTCTCATGGGGTAACCCCCTTGCTAGCCCACAGCAGGTCAAGACCAGCTTGCTCAGCATCTGCAGGCTCTGTTCCGCCCTCAGGGGTTCTCCTTGCTCTGTGAATAGTCTCTACAACCAGGTTTCAGAAGGGTTATTTGTCCTTTCTATTTTCTCAGGGTTTCTTTTCACTTTCCTGAGTTGTAACCAGCAGAGCGGGAATGTGCTGGGTAAGCGGTCGAACCAAAACTAGGAAAGGACAGCTTCTCTGCTGCAAGCAGGGATTTATCTGAAAAATATTGAGAATTACTGGAAATTTACACGTAGGCACTGTTCCAAGGTCAAGGGTGTCAGCATCACCTCACTTAGTGGTGCACTTACCAACGGAGGTAAAGTACTTCTGCTGTTCTGGATCCAAAGAGTAAAGGTATGAACAGAGCCCAGACACTTGTATTTATACTGTCCTAAGCTGTATAACATCCCCATTTAACTGAGACTTTAATTATTCATGTTTAAATACTATTCATCAAAAAAAAAAAAAATCCCTTATGCAGTCGGTCATTTAAGGAGCTCGTCAGTGATTGCATTCCAGTGTGGGAGCTCTGTTCAAACCTCACAGCACTGGCTGCTACAAGCGGGTAAGGAGATTTTTCCCCCAAAATTATGGTCACCCAGAAGAGAGATTATACCCGTGGGAAGGAGGAGGAGGGAAAAGGCAATGATAGCAGTGTGGTGCAGCAAAGCAGTGGAAAGCGCCTCGGCAGGCTGGCTGCACCCTGCTTCGGGGTGTCAACTCCATCACCCGTGGGATGCACGGACAGGCAGGGGATGTCCTTCCTCCTAACATCACTTCCCAGTGTCAGGAAGCCTCTGTGCAAAGGGGAAAAAAATAGAATCATATAATGGTTTAGGTTGGAAGGGACCTTAAAGATCCCCACATTCCACCTCCCCTGCCACGGGCAGGGACACCTTCCACTAGACCAGGTTGCTCCAAGCCCCGTCCAACCTGGCCTTGAACCCCTCCAGGGATGGGGCAGCCACAGCTTCTCTGGGCAACCTGTTCCAGTGCCTCACCACCCTCAGGGTCAAAAATTTCTTCCTGAGATCTAATCTAAATCTACCTTTTTTCAGTTTGAAGCCATCACCCCTCGTCCTATCACTACATGCCCTTGTAAAAAGTCCCTCTCCAGCTTTCTTGTAGGCCCCTTTCAGATACTGGAAGGGGCTCTAAGGTCTCCCCGGAGCCTTCTCTGCTCCAGGCTGAACAACCCCAACTCTCTCAGCCTGTCCTCACAGCAGAGGGGCTCCAGCCCTCGGATCACCTTGGTGGCCTCCTCTGGACCTGCTCCAACAGGTCCACGATAATAAGCAAAGCAAACCTTCTGGCAAGTACATGAAGGAGCTTCAAAACCTAGTCACCGTGGAAAAGCTTTCCCTATAGACATGTTGCCCGTTGCACTCCATATAATATGATTTTTACCCCCACGAAGAACATGGGCTGTGAGTGCTTGGCCGCTGCTTTTACCTGTGGCTGGGAAAGGGGGAATAAATTCATGGCTGTTGCTCTGCGAGGCCAAGTACAAATAGCACAGGGGCTCGGGAAGCTGCAACCAGCGTGGGGTACTTAGCCAAGGCAGAGCTTTGCTGCAACTTCGTTTTCATGATTTAGCATTCCTGCTGTAAATAATTGATACTAATGTAAGTGAGATAAGAGACAGACTGTCTGTGGACCGGGAGGAAGTGGATCCTGGTGACATCCACCCGAAAATGTGCTTGTGGATTTATCTGAAATGAAAACGTTGAAAAGCCAAACGCAAAATCTAAGAGGCGGGGAAGGGAGGAGGGATGAGAAAAGTGGTCTGTGGATCAGCTCCAAGGACTCTCACCTCTCTAAGAAAAAGCTCCCAGTATTAATTTCCTTAACAAGAAAGCTCCAGCACTAACTAGCACTTTTTAGCTCTCCATAAACATCGCTCTCACACTGGTCAATAAGCTGTGGTCAGGCATCGCCAGAGCTGGCTGGGTATTAGCGTGGTTTAAGGAACCTAACCGTCATTACAGGGGGTGCGTGGAGCGCACCCCTCCTTGTCGGAGACGGTGCCGACAGGAAAATGCCAGTGAGCTCTATATATTTGATGCCTTTGGCGTAGGTTATCTACAAACCAGCTGAGTACCAGGAAGGAGCTCTCCTGCATCGCAGTCTTTGAAACCGGAGAAGGCAAAATTATCTATCTGGTCCTGCGAGGGCAGCCGGGAGACGGGCGATGGAGACAGCCGCTGCTGGGGAGGAGAAGGGGAGATTTCCCTGCTGGGAGCGCTGGAATCCAGCACGTCCCAGGGACCATTGCACAGTATCCATCTCTAAATCCTGATTTTTGAGGCTGCTATTGGCATTTCACGTCCGCCGAGCAGTCTGTGCCCGGCAGCAGACATTCACTTCACCCGGCATGACGTAATGCCCGCTTTGATCCTGTCTAGCATATATAAAAAAAGATAATGTCAGCTGGAAAAAAAATGACACCGCGGTTGAGGCACCTTTACAGCTCTCCACTGAACTTTCTCCCTCTCCATCTCTGCACCCCACCTGTGTTACCGGTTGCTCATCCACCCCAGGACCTTACCACACCCACTGTAAAAGGTAAGCGTGTCTGATGGTTTTCAATTACTGGAGGATGCCACATGTAAGTGAAAGAAATCTGCAGTGGCAATTCCTTCATTTTAAACTATTTCCTCGGAAACGTAACAAAGGGACCCTCAGATGGCGGGTCTCCCATGCCTGGAGCAGGCAGGTTTGTTGTACTTGTGCCCCAAAGGCCATGACTTAACACATCACTCTGGTGAGCACATAGTCGGAATTCCGAATGTGTTTTAAAAGATACTTCTTAACCCATGGATTTCACGCAGGAAGCCAGACGAAAAGAGCTGCTTCAGAAATGCTCGGGAAAAGCAGCATTGATTCACCAGTGATACAGATGGAGAAAGCTAGAGAGACTTTCTCATCTCTAACGTGATTTTATGATTCAGTGAATAATGCATATTAGCATAATACTAACTAAAAAAATCCATACTCATCATTTACTATTAATTAGTCATCAACATTATCCTGTTATTAATTATTAACATTTACACTATCAATCAGCCCCTGGCTGACTGATAGCTTAAAATCTTGCATAAAGATTGTTACAACAATAGCTACAGTACCTCACATAATGTGCTTCACAGTCGGGTTGTCATATCTTCATCTATAAAGCTTTTTACTAATGCACTTTACAACATATCTTACAGTACACGGATGAAGAACGTGGCTGCCCCCAGTAATAATTCCATGAATTATGAATAAAGCATTTACAAATGACATCCTTATTTAAAAATGGTGATGAACACATTTTGTTTTAATGCGGATGCACTGTGTAATTTGTAATTCCATAAAAAGCAATGCTGGCATCATGGGTCAGGGAAAAAGGGCCAAGATCTATGATCTTTACATCAGAAAGGGGAAAAAAACAGTGGAGAAAATAATTGACAAACAACAAACGTTGGGATAAAGCTGACCAAACTCCAAGGTGATGGTGGGAAGGGACGTTTAAAGGTGCCACGGCAAAGCTGAAAGGCCGAAAGACCTTATCCAGTGACCTTGCATTGCAGTTGTGTCAATAAAACTCTATCCTACATTAACAGCAAGTCTATATTTTCATTGCTTTCTCTCATTTGCGATGGTTTCATTCAGCTGGCAGCTCACCAGGACTCGATAGCCGCGCAGTTTCCCTTTGCAGTACCTTTGTCCTATAGGCTTTCTGAGATGGCAGAATATTTATTACATACAATATTTCAGCAAGGCTACTTACGTCAAGAGGCTATAAATACATTACTCTTCCTAGTTTACTTAAGGGATAAAAAGCGAGTAGCTAAGTTTACAGATCAGGCTCAAGCTCTATTAATGTGTGGTCTGTTCATTTTCATATAGATCTCAATTGTTTGAAATTATTTTCCAGATTAATCCTATGAGTGATTCTTGACTTACTGGTCATTTCCGAGCACAGCTGGTCGAGTGGTGCAGCGGTCGTATTCAGGTTATGACACGTATTATGCAAGAAATGTTAATTTAAACTCATGATGCTTTTTGGTAACGAAGCTGTGAATATTTATGTTGGTCATAGTTTTCAACTGAGAGCCGTGAGTCAAGAGCTTCTTATACCAAGGTTCAACCATTTAAATTTGTGCTAACTGGGGGTGTAAAAATCCAGGTGACTCACTTCTGACCACGCCGGCCGGTGGCCGAGAGGTTTGGTCATCAGCAGAAAGTCAGCAGACTCATCCTGATGATTTTTTTCCTGAAGTTTATCAGTGTTTACCACAGTCTGGATGAACAAGGCATCTGGATAATTCACAGACCATGGTGCCACGGATCTGTTAGCACGGAGCCAAAGCCGCGCGTGGCGCTGAATGCCGAGAGCGGTGCAACTTTCTGCGGAGTCGGAGACTCCAGGGAAAAGAGACCTGGATCCATCATGGAAAGATAAGAGAAAGCATTGCCTTGGGAGGGACCTAGTTTGGGGTTCAGCCAGACCTTTTTGCAGGTGTCCTGCGGAGATGAGGCTGCAGGAGCCGGAGCCGAGCCAGGCAGGAATTTCAGGTGAATTGTTTTCACACTCCCTTCCAACGTCTCATGCTGGTATTCATGGGTGACACTTAGGCAGCGCAAAGCACGACACCTGACACGGCCCTTTCCCCACACTTTCAAGTCAATAAACATAGTAAAAAGTTAATATATAGTGTTTATTGCCAGCACTGTCAAAGAGGACATTCTGCAGTCCCCCTCTCCTCTCGCAGCCAGGGAAGGCCAGGCAGCGTAGGAGAGGCTGCTGTAATTACAGGTCCCCTTGTGCAAGGCTGCTTTGAAATTCCCAATATTTCTCCAAACCACCAGCAAGCTGGTTTTCAGAGCTGGCTGGCAGAGGATTTATTTATTAAGGTTTAGGCCGTTTGCAGCAGCGGCTGTGCAGCAGCCGTTCCGCAGAGTTATCAAAAATCTATTTCCTCGCAGAGCCACAAGTAAAATACCAAACCCCCTCTGAAAAGCCAAGTGCAACATTTACATTTTAATCTCACAAAACACTTCAGTTTCTGACAAACCAGGTTTTTCAGTCTGTGTGTTACGGAGAGGGAAGGCAGCGGGGTTACAGGAGAAAGCTTTATAGTGCTGGGAATGAGCCCAGGTTGTTTCGTATACGTGACACGGCCGGAGCGGCGGCACGGTGACCTCCCCACCCGCAGCGACAGCGAAGACCGTCACCCTTCGGCACTGCCGGAGCCATGTGGAAAAGCAAAGCATCCCGGCCCCAAAAGCTAATGGTGCCCGGGCATCTAGCACTGAGCGTGGTTAGCGGCGGCGTTTGCACGTGTAGACCAGGTCGGGGCTGGAGGAACAAGCAGCCCTGCGCCGCCGTGCACCGAGGGAGCCAAGGCAGGGGGTTTGCGCGTGGGCTCGTGCGGGGCTCGCACGAGCCGTCTGCAGCCTCGGCTGTCGGCGACCCAAGAGCAAAGGTCTGCCAGGATGCCCTGCACCCCCAGGCAGGCTGTACAGCACCGGCTGTTCCCAAAACCGAGTCACAGCCTTTATTTCCCTGGCTATTCACATCTCTGCCTACGGGGCAATTGGGACAAAGTGGAGGCGCTGGTTGGACCCAAGCTCTACAGTTTGCCGTCTGGCCACAAAAAGCGTCTCTCTCTTTTCCTTCTTACCACCGGTGCTGAGGTCCTGTACTGCCTCCGTAGAATGGCTGCAGCAAGAGATGAATTATGGATGAAATGAAAAATCCCAGTCCGGTGCACAGAGGGAATATGCAAAGTGCAGAGCGATCACCTCTGCGCACGAGCCTTGCTGCGGGTCACCTTCAGGTGCACGACGCCCCAAAAACTCCGCTCAGCTTCATCCCAGGCCTCCCTCATCCCACAGGGCTCAGGATTCCCTCCTCCCACGGGCTTTGGGTTTTGAAATGATGACACCCATTAACTTGAGAAGCGTCCCCTTATGCTTTGTGGGATCTTCACGTGGAGGTACCAAGGGCGCCGCACGGATAAACTTTCTTTTGAATTTACACGCCGCATCTCCAGCGGTGCAAGCATCAGGCAGGATGGGTGTCTGCTCCCGGCGTGGGAAGGGCTTGCCCTGGGGACATTCGGCACGTTGCAGGTCCCCCTGCTCCAGATGTGCTCCTGAGCCAAGGTTAGTTTGCTGGGGTGAGCCTGGCACAGCCTCGCCGCCGGCAGAGGGGCTCCCAGGGGGGTTTGCAGAGGCGCTGGCTGATTCCTTGCCGGAGCTCCCGTCTGCGGAAGCGAAGTGTTGGATGAGTGCTTCAAGGTAGTCCCGGACTCCAGCTTTAAAGCTCCGTGATTTGGGGAAGCTCAGTCTCTCTACTCATAACTTCTCTATCAGAGAAGAAAATGCCTTTCAGAAGGCATTTTTAAAATGTCTTTTAATTTTTAAATGCTTTAATTTCTCTCTTGCAAGCACAGCTCTTTGCTTTCGTGCACCATCTAATAGCACACTGCAAATGTGTTTCCACGCAGCCATTTCTGAGTGTGCAATATCAACATCTGGGCTAAAACCAAGCAGATATTTTACCCTGAAGCAATATTTTGCTCAGTATTATTGCTGCTTTTTTTTTTTTTTTTTTTAATGGTTTGCTTGTCATGGGAGCTCTTCAGCCTCTTAGTTTCAGGAAATGAAGGCTCCCTTCTTCTCCCTCCTTTTCAAAGCCAGCCCTGGCAGGCGAGAGCAACGTCGCCCTTGTCCCTTCTGCTAAAAACGTTTTACTTAGAGCTCACTAAAATTATGCTGCACTGAAGCACCTCGTTGAACTGGGGCTTGGCCACTCTCTTCATCACCGCACAGAGCCCAGGTCGGCATGCCCGGCTGTGGGAGATGGGCCACGCACTGCAGCCGGACCAGACGTCCTTCTTCAGAGCTCAGCTTTGCAGCAGGCAAAGACTACGGGCTGGAGATCGAAGAGATGAAAACTAACTAACTAGAGAGGTTGCTGCTATAAAAATAAATCCACAGGAGCCAGTGGTCACCCTCCCGCGGTAGCTGAGATGCTGCTCAAGGTCTGGTTTAGTTAATCCTCGCATGGTGCTGTCATCCTGTCTGGGATAACGGTCAAAGTGTGTCCTGCTCCAAAAACCAGCATGAGTGTCCTGGTTTGAGCGTAAACCATGACAATGAGGTAACTGCAGCTAAAGAGGCGCTCCCTGAAGGTATCAGCAGCACCTGGGTCAAAGGCGCTGATGAAGGTCACAAAATGCTGAGCAAAGTGCTGATTTCTGCCTGGGGAACAGCATTTAAGCGCGGTTATTTTACCAGGGCTCCCTTGTAGAAGCTTCAGTAGCCTCCTGCCTTTGCCCTGGCTCGTTGCCTGCACCCTTTCCTTTGGGAACTGCTTTTCCAGGCCCGTTCATTGCCCCCGGTGCCACAGCCCTCCCCGTGCCCCCCAGCACGTGCTTCTCCAGCGAGGGCCGTGGCATGAAGAGGCTGCAGGATGCTGTGCAGGTGAAGATGGCTTTCCTGAGAAAGGGCTGATGTGCAGGATTGGCCCGGGGTGGGGAAAGGGAGCGAGAATCGCCAGTTACGTGCATCTGTAGCATCTCCAGCGGGAGAAACCATCATCAGTTTTCAGCTCTTGGAAGGCGAAATAGGTCTGATATACAATAGCCAACTTTTGGTTTCTTTCTAATTTAGAATCACAGAATCATAGAATCACCTAGGTTGGAAGAGACCTTTAAGGTCATCGAGTCCAACCATCAACCTAACACTGCCAAAACCACCACTAAATCATGTCCCTCAGCACCACGTCTGCCCAGCTTTTAAATCCCTCCAGGGACGGTGATTCCACCACTGCCCTGGGCAGCCTGTTCCAATGCTTGACAACCCTTTCGGTGAAGAAATTTTTCCTAATTTCCAATCTAAACCTCCCCTGATGCAACTTGAGGCCATTTCCTCTTGTCCTCTTGTTTGTTGCTTGGGAGAAGAGACCGACCCACCTCTCACTCCAACCTCCGTTCACGTAGTTGTAGAGAGCAAGAAGGTCTCCCCTCAGCTTCTTCTTCTCCAGGTTGAACAACCCCAGCTCCCTCAGCCGCTCCTCAGGAGACTTGTGCTCCAGACCCCTCACCAGCTGCGTTGCCCTTCTCTGGACACGCTCCAGCCCCTCAATGTCACCTCAATTTGCATCTCGGCTGCCTTGCAAAAGGTTTGGGAGAGGGGTGCGCTCTGATGGGCAGAGCCGTGCCTTCCCGCACACCCTTCCTTGGAGGGTTTGTGGCGATGGGGTGGTGCGGACAGCGATGTCTCCCAGAGTGGCTGCAATGCAGGGAAGAGGGAAGCTCTGGGATCATGCTTAGAAGTGGAAGAAAGCAAATGGCTCATGTCTGGGCAGGGCTCGAGTGGACGGGCAGCACTGCCTGCACTGGTGGCTCCAGCTCAGCCTTCTCTGCTGGCAGTTTGCAGGTCTCTGGGCAATCGTCTTCTCACCCATCATCCTTCCCCTGGCCGATGTGCAGCAGGCTGCCAGGATTAACTGATCTGTGTTTGAATTTCTCCTGCTAAGTAGGTGTTAAATATTATTATTATTATT
>VYXH01005718.1:0-16858 GCA_013397275.1 Burhinus bistriatus
TGGAGATCATCTAGTCCAAGGCCACTGCTAAAGCAGGGACACCTGGAGCAGGNTGTCCTTCTTGAACTGGGGAGCCCAGAACTGGACACAGTACTCTAGGTGTGGCCTCACCAGGGCAGAGTAGAGGGGGAGGTTAATCTCCTGTGACCTGCTTGCCACACACCTCTTGATGCACCCCAGGATGCCATTGGCCTTCTGGGCCACAAAGGCACATTGCTGCCTCATGGTCATCCTGCTGTCCACCAGGACTCCCAGGTCCCTTTCCACAGGGCTGCTTTCCAGCAGGTCAGCCCCTAACCTGTACTGGTGCATGGGGTTATTCCTCCCCAAGTGCAGGACCTTACACTTGCCTTTGTTGAACTTCATGAGATTTCTAGCATTTCCAAGCATTATTCAGACAAAATTTGTACAAACTGTTTTGGATATGGCAGAAGAGTAGGATTTAATACAATATCCTCTATACTTCATGCTTTTCCTCTATTAGTCTTAAGAAAAATTTTGCTACAGAAATGTTTGCTATTAGCAATTAAGGCACAGAGGAGGGCAAGAAACTTCACAGGATTGCACAGCAAGCCAATGGCAAACCGGGATATTAATTCAGATTTTCTGAGTTCCAGACTAACATTTATACTACTAAAATGGCAAACTCGTACTGCAACTAGAGCACACATAATTAGGAAACACTGTCCATTTGAAGAGTATATTGCTGTAAAAATATTTATTTAAACAGTAAGTATAATGAATAAGCCTATGTGATATTTCCTATCTGCAGAGTAGTGTAGGCTCTCAAGTGTAATTTAAACATGCTGATGTTTTGTTTGTTTCCCAAAAGAATAAAGATTATGAATTTTTAATAATTTTTTCTTCACTACGTTGTGATTTTGCCTTTTCTGCCCCCTTATTCCTGCATGGTTTTGTTAGCCTTATGAAAAATAATATTAAGGACAGGGTTCTGCAGTTGAATGCTTTTGCTGTGCAACTCATGGAAACCCATTAAGTTTTCCAGCACAGTCAGAAAGTTCTGTATTGCAGTGGGACATTTAAAAGGAGATACAGGGAAAAGTTTCAAACACAAAGCAAAGCTTCTCAAGTTTTTGCTACTGTGTCTTTTACCATAGAGGTGTCTGTGCTTGTATTGGTAGACTTCATTGCCACCCTCTTCAGTTTCCCATTTTCTTCTTTGTCAGGTTGTACTGATCCTTCTACACTAGTTTTGGGAATTGGACTAGTAAGGAAAAAAAAGGATAAGCAACCAGCAGAGATGTGTTTACAGGTATGGTTTGTCTCCCTTATCTCAAAAAATGTTATTTGGCTACCTTTGTATTAATAGCAACAAGAAGTATAAATATACTCTTATACTCTTCAAAGACTGGAAACTTTTTTTCCCTACCTTCCAGTGAAGAATCCTGTGCACAAATCTGAGAATGATTTTAATTTTTCTTTGTCTTAACATTTAATTATTCAGTTGACTGTAACAGTCCAAGAAGATATTTCATATATATAGCTGTAATGAGCAGCAGAAAACAGAGCTGAGGAAATAAATTACAGGAAACAAAGCCTACAATAAAATGTTATTCCTTCCCATTTTTGCAATAGTTGCAGAACATTATTAATTCTCACATAATTGCATTTATTTAAATTTATGCCATTATTTTGTCAAGACGTTTATTGCTGGTTTTCTTACTTATGGTCTCAAGCTTACTGGCAGTTGAACATGTTAATTCACCTTAATAAAAAGCAGTACTCAAACTTCCAAGTTTGCTGATGTGCCATGATTGACTTTGAGTCACAGAGGGATTAATTCACTTGAAAAGTCACTTACATTGGTAAGTGAGAAGAGTTTAATTTGACAGCATAACCTCAAAAAACTCAGACTCTGCACTTCCATGTAGGTTCAGCTACTTACGTTTCCTTTTTTTAATTTTTTTTAAGTTTTTTAAACTTCCATAAAATGCAATGGGTAACCAAATGTTTTGTTTGGGAAGGTTTTGAGAGAGCGCATCATGAATTAGATAACCTGGTAGGTGGAATGCCACTGGGGCAAAGAACTGTGTCAAAGACGTATATTTGCCACATTCAGACTGATCTGGGATGAGGACGTCTGCCCTAGATAAGTCAGGACAGATATTTAAATAGGAGTATACAATTCTGGACCAGGAAGAGTGTCCTCAGACCTGAACCCAAACACCAGGCCATTTATGGTTTCCAAATACAACAGCTCACATTTCAGTCAAAATTTTTCACAAAATTCCATTTTTCTGAGAACACTAGGAGGGTTTTCTTGTTTTACTGTGGAAAAAAAATAATACATTTCAAAGCCTAAAAACCTTCTCCAGAATGGCATTGATTCTCCAGACAGCCCTGGCTGCACGGGACATGCCGTAGCATGAGATTTAGGGAGACTTAAAATTATTGTCTCATCGAATACAAGGCTTCAAAAATCATAAGCCAAGTCTGTAGAACTCATTGAATGCTTACATGTCATCAGCTTTTTAATATATTATTTTCTGAAGTTGTGATTTTTCTGTTTTCTTCTTATGTGGTACACTGCATCAAGTTTTCGAATCATATTTACTAGAAACTGCAGGAAAGATTTTAACCTTTTAGGGGACATTTCTTAGAGGAAAGATGAGACATTAATTTGAAAGTGTGTCTTACAGAGTCCCAGACATTTTGGTTAACTCCTAAGAAGTTCCATTAAGGCAAAATACTTAAATAAAGTCTTCCTTTTCAATATCATCCTCACCTGTGAATATCAGATACAGACGTTGTATCCCGGACCCTCTCCCCGTACTTTAGAATGTAGTGGTGGTAAGGCACAGACAGGCTGTGTGGTCCACCCTGGGAGCATGGCTGTGAAAAAGCTTCTTAAGAACTGGGAATGACCAGAAGTAAATTGCTAGCTCCTGTGAACTGCGGATCAGAAATTTGCCACTGACTCAGAACATCCTGCATCTTAGACATTTTGCCTGAGATTGAAGTTCATGGCATAGTTGTCCTCTATGCATGTTTAACTCTGACTATGTAATGTTGCATCAGATTATATTCTCTAAGAGGTCTCAAAACTCCTCATCCCTTCGGTTGTGTCAAACAACGTAATATATGATATAAGTTAATTTGCGCACATGTAACCTAATAATTTGCTTTGGAGAAACTCAGTAAGCTTGGCTGTACAAATATCATCAAAGCAATGAATGCATAACTAAAACAACTTCATTTAAAGACTGTGCAAACACTGATGAAAAAACTGGTTATGAAAATTTCATCCTGAAAAAGCTGGTTATGAAAATTTCATCCTTCGCTTTTGACCTATGTCTTAGCATGTTTTCTATGGCAACATGATGTAGTGACTGGCATATAAACCTGTTTCAACACAGTGCTGAATTTTTAAAAGTCATCTGCATCAAATGATTGATTTACAAAGTAATGTAAACTTTATTTTACAACGGTTAAGCGAGTTAGAACCCCACTTTACGTTTTGAGTTATCATGCAATTTTTATGTCATTACTAAGCATACAAAGATGCACCCTTTAGTTAAATTGAATTAAAAAAAAAAAAAAGGAAAATAAGAAGTATAAAGAAAGAATCAATTTCACAGATAGAGGAAGGCAGTACAGATTAGATAATTTGCTACTACTGAAAAGAACTACAACAGTAATTCTATAAAATGTTCTTCCCAGCTGACAGCATGTAAATTAAAATAAACACATGGAACAGAATTATAGCTACAAACCAACTGAAAGAGATATCATGGTTTGCTTCACAAGTCTTGTCACACACATAATTAAGGCAGGGCCAGATGCAATTACACTAACAATATTGAGACTATACAATGACGATATCATTGGCCCAGCAAGTGGAAGCACTGCACAAGCTGGTGCTAACTGAAAGACCTCTTGACCATCCAGGTAAATCACTTCCTTTCATACAACAGCTGAATGTCCCACAAGCATATTTAACCTATCACGTTCCCCTGAGGACAGTCAGGGGAGTGGTTATTCCCCTCTGTGACTTCAGGAATGAAAAGGAGTACAACACTCAATATCCATTAGGTGCCATCCCCAGCAGTAGCTCTCCTACACACTTGGGGAATAAGAAAATATGCATTACTTCCTCCTTTGTGATGATAGACTTGTGTCCTATATATTTCCTGCCACCCATCTGTACATTGGGACCCCACACATGCATCCTTATTTCTCTTCTTATTCCACATACCTCTGTTTACTGGATCATAACTCCCATTTACCTTTACTCACTAACACCACATCTGTTATCTCAATTTGTCTTAGATGTGTTGGTGCATTTTTAGCAGGGCAAGCAGCTAATTGAAAAAGTGAATCCCCATGGGGTGAGTGGAAGGAAAACACATCCAAAATCTACTCCAGAAGGATCCATAGAAGCCTTTCCTATAGCAATAATATGTATGTTCTTAAATCTTAACATTCTGGTCTTAAAATTGCTGATACCTCAGCAATTCTCCTAGAATCTTTCATGTAACTCAGTCATTATGCTACACAGATCTGAGACTGTCAGACAAATTCCTGGACTGGTTCACAAAAACCAAAGACTGAAAAATCTGGATTCCTGCAGATGAAGCACTAGCGAGAGAATTGTGCAAGGTTAAATCTGTGGTATGTCCATACAAGTGTGAGAATGAGCTATGCCAGTGTTTTTGAGGTCCGTTGCATTTCTCTCTCCTCCAGTACAGAGCTGAAAAACAGTCTTCCCTTAGCAAATGTTTTGTAATGCAAAATTCAGACTTGTCAAACACAAGCTCCTGTGGAGCCACAAGCAATCCCCTTGAAATATTGAGCCCTAAATAACTGGTTTTATTTCCTGACTGAGAGTTTTTGTTATTTTCTTATCTTCTATTTCCATCCAGCAGACAATGCAGTTTTCCCACTAGAAGAGATGGTGAGAATGGAGATAAATACAATGAATACAGATGTGACTGTTAGAATGGGGAAGATATTGCTGTACATGTGAGCCCCAGGGTACTCTCCCATTTAAATAGGAGGGGAAAAAGTAGAAGAAAAGTGATCTAGTCCATTATAAATCATATTTAATAACAACAATAATAATAAAGAGTAGCTTCTAGCTCTAAGTTTTAGATAACTTGCAAAAATAGAAATTAGAAAATGTGACTCAACCATGTTTCTACTGTTAGTAGTTTCTACTGTTACCTTTCTCATTATTATTTCATGTAGAAATTGTCAGATACTGTCAATACAAAACAAAAGAGCTGAGAAAGTCAGGACTGATAACATTTGTACATGCTGTATAGTACCATCTGTTAAAAAAAAAGTCCAGTCATTCCATTTCAAGGACTATGACAGAAAGAAGTTATCTGATTGTGTTATGGCTTTTGTCAACATACCTGTCGGCTTTAAACTAGGAGTTTGATTATCAAGAATGATGTAACCAGACCAGGTCACTGCCAGTAAAGCTTGTGTGGGAAGCCGAGTAAACAGCTGTGGCTTGACCTGCTGCTACTACTGTTATCTTCTGCAGTTCTCCAGATCAACACCGAATACCTATGTTCCCCAACAGTCTTTGTCACTTCTGAGTAATCCAGTTGTTATTTCACATCTAACTCCAATCACAGTTCATGACTTGGGCTTCCTCTTGCCTTTTATGTACCCTTGAGCACGAATTGGTGAATAAATCACTGCAGAATTACCAGCAAGGCTCTGAAGGAATTCCAGCGCCTACATCCCCATCAAGTGACTTGTACAAAGTCCAAAGAGCTATGGTAAACCAGTCATCTGAACAGGGGTTTGCCATGACCTACACCACACAAAGCTGAGGAGAACTCCCATTGAAGGCCTTCTGAAAAAACTGAGTACCAAGGTGGAATCTGTGTATATTTGCCCACCAGGAAAAGATTTAAGGGGGAAGGGGTGGTGAGGAAGAAGGGAAGTGAAAGGAAGGAGAAAGAAACAAAGGGAAGGTGAAAAGGGATAAAAAAGCAGGAAGAAAAGAAGGAAAGAGGGAGGGATGAAAAAGAAAAGGGTAGGGCTTTTACATGTAATTACAGAAGTGAAAAAGGAAATAGGTACTGGCAGTATACAAGGCATTTTCTGGGATTTAGATATGAGATTTTAGCAAGTTTGTTTTAAAAACCTAGCGTAGCAAGGTTATATTGTGTTTAATTTATACTCAGATGGTTACTTTAACACTTTTACTAAACAGTTTTCCATGTTCAAATGCATTAAACTTTATCTACACAGGACTTACAACATGTGGTAAATTTAAATCATGAAGTCCTTTCAGAAAGGAAGGAAAAAAGACAGAAACAGAGTAAGAGTCTGAAGATGAAGCCTGAGAGATCTTAAGCCTGGATCTCAAAGCAAGAGCAAATCTAACCCACTAGATGTCAGAGAAAAGAGAACTGAACATTTCAGAAGCACAGTTTCTAGAGGAAAGAATGCCCCTTCGATCAGTAGAGTATTACAGCAGTTTTTCCTACTCTCTTTTTAAAGTCACTGCTAAAGGAACTTCTGTGTTTTAAGCAGGTGGATATGAATGGTCACCATATATATCTTATGCAGCCTTTCTAGATTTTTGTTTTAGAAGTTATTAGAGGGACAGAAAATATTGTATTCAAAGAGGAAAGTATTACTGTAAATGATGCAAAAAAAAAATCTGTCTGCTTAGTAAGTAACAATAAAGAATACATTATGTCTGCTACTTTTATTTTTATTTCCTGACAAGTTTCTTGATAAGGAGCTGCAGTGACGAAGTCAAGGAAAGAGACGTAGGGTGCTTTTGCAAGAGCTGCCAGCAAGGTAGAATCCATGAGGATTGCCGCTCACAGCAATCCATGACAGCAATGTGATGTCTACTTGAAAAGATTGCACGTTAGAATCATAGAATGGTTCGGGTTAGAAGGGACCTTAAAGATCATTTAATTCCAACCCTTCTGTCACGGGCAGAGATAAATGTCATGAGGTTGGGATCCTAGCAAGGACCCTTATATACGTGAATGCTGCAGTGGTCTTCAAAGTTTGTTCATTCTATTTGTGGAAAAAAAAATCATAAAATCATTTAGGTCAGAAAGGACCTTCAAAATCGTCAAGTCCAAACATTAACCTAACACCACCACTAAACCAGGGGCATATCTACATGTCTTTTAAATACCTCCAGTGACGGTGACTCAACCACTTCCCTGGGCAGCCTGTTCCAATGCTTAATCACTCTTTAGGTGAAGAAATTTTTCCTAATATCCAGTCTAAACCTCCCCTGGTGGAACTTGAGGCCATTTCCTCTTGTCCTATCATTTGTTACTTGGGAAAAGTGACTGACCCCCACCTCACTATAAGCTCCTTTCAGGTAGTTGTAGAGAGCAATAAGGTGTCCCCTCAGCCTCCTCTTCTGCAGGCTAAACAACCCCAGTTCCCTCAGCCACTCCTCGTAAGACTTGTGCTCTAGACCTCTCACCGGCTTCATTGCTCTGCTTTGGACACAGTCCAGCACCTCAATGTCTTTCTTGTAGTGAGGGGCCCAAAACTGAACACAGTACTTGAGGTGTGGCCTCACCAGTGCCGAGTACAGGGGGACTATCACTTCCTTAGTCCTGCTGGCCACACTAAAAACTAATGACGAACAATTAATAACTCCTTGACTGCACTTATCTCGCCCTGTGAGAGGAAAAGGTAAACAAAACCTGTGATTCTTTCATCCTTTCTCATCTATATAAAGAGTTAGTTGGTAGATCAAAGTTTCCAATGAAGAGAAGGAAAGAGTGAGTTTTCAGGGGAGTATTCAAGAGAATATATAACACTATCAAGAATATAGAAAGTGATTTTTTTCCCCACCAAAATGACATGTTTAGTAAGTTTCTCGTTTGAGAGGAAATGATATACCAGTCATCTCCAAAATGGGATCTTGGTGAAAACAAGAAAGAAATAATGTGATGCTTACCATTCTTTTTAACCTCTTTAATGAGTTACTTTTGTCTCTGTCTTTTTCTCCTCTTCATATACCAAGTAGACAAACTTCATTTTTGCAAAAAAGCTTCAAAAACCTGTAAATGATTACCAAATCACATAAGTATGCAAAATTCCTGTACAACTTTTCAATGAAAGATAAAGGAAGATAAGACAATGAAATTTTAAAAGCAAAACAATTAGGCTTCCTAAATAGATACAGTGTAGGATTTCTGGGTTTCTGACCTCTATGTTTACATACAAACTCAAATTTCTTTGCCATTTATCTATGAACATATGTTATCGTTTAAGTTGCTCACAGACAGATGGACTATGTGTTTGGCTACAGAAACTGATGTGTAATAAGAAAAAAGCTTCTGGAACTGGTACTGTTTCCCAAGTTCTTTTCAGAACTTATTATTACGACAGCATCCAGAGGCACTACTCAGGTTGCCAGGCTGGATTCTGTTCAAAACTTATCATGAGAAAAAGGCCATTTTTGAAAATACGCAGTCTGTTTCTATAACATCACAAAACCTAGTTCTTACTGCTGGCAAGGGATTTTCTGACAATACATTTTCTCATCAGACAATTGTCAGCTGGAAAGACATTGAACTATTGGTATGAAAATGATTTGTCTTCTTGAATGTCAAATTTTGAATTATTCTTATGGATTTTTTTTTCCTTTTTGATCCTTCTTGATTTTGAATTGACATTTTACTTTGAAATTGTACTTATTTTTGCTTTTGAAATTTTGAAACTTGTGGAAGGTTTAAATTAAAAGAAAGTAGCTCAAAATAGTTTGACTGACCTTCTCTGAATCTTTCACAATATTGCTTTTTGGCCAAAAAAAAAGAGATTTAGTCTCCTTTTTCAAGTTCAATAAAAAAAAAAAAAAAGAACCAAACCCTGGAAATCTGTTAAAGCTCAGAAAAAAATATTTATTCATCCACAAAATAAGAAGAGTCAAAATACCAGTAGCAATGTGAACTAAAATTTATCATATAGTATACAATATGATATATCCATGCTCCAGATGTTTTCTTGTTTCTTTGTTAAGCTTTTCTCAGTCTGTTTCAGGTCTTTAATATTTTTTTTTCCATTTTTAAGTCTTTTTGACATTTTCATGCACTAGGATTCTTTTATCATTTATTTGAGCCTTTGCAAATTTCAGTAAGGCTAATGTTTGCTTTGCTTATTTCTGCTAGTCTTGCATTCTACTTTGAGCTCTTTAATGTATTTATTTATTAAAAACATTTTTATTTATCACAGTCAATGAATTTTGTTTTCTACCATGTCCTTATCTATAGGGTTTTTTATTCATAGATAATTCTCCTTTTTTTTTTTTCTTATGTTTTGTTTGTCATTCTTGACTAACTTCCCTACCCTAGTGTTTTTTTAAGAGGAAGACATACTTAAAATGTTCTTCCTACTTGCTTAGTTATGCAGTTCAAACTATTCACATTTAGGTTATTCACATGTACATCTATGGAGTACAGACTGTCAGCGTTTAAAGTAGTTCACAGGGAGATCGCTATGCAGCAGACAACAGTCTGTTGCAAAAAGACATAATATCATGACCCCTTCATACACACTAACAATCTACTTAAACTGCTCTCAACGTTATAGCAATTGCGTTCCTTGTTGTTGACAACAATTCTTCATGTAAAAAGAACTCTGGGATTGAAAAGCGTTACTTCCATTTCACAGAAAGGGAAAATGCAGTATGGGGTAGATTAACTGATACGCCAGGTGCACAGAAAAGTCTGTAGCTGACATGAGATGTGATCTCCCAAATATCCCACATACACTAGCTCTTAGAGGAGCCACTGCTTAATAAAGTAAAAATGAACCACAGACATTGTGTGGATATTAAATTTTAAAGAAAAGTTCAGGCTATTTCTTTTTTTGCAAAGTGTTTAGGAATGCAAACCAAATGGAATCCGCAGATAGTGAATTGACATCACTGCATAAAGTATTTAATACATTTTCATGGGGAAAAAAAAAAAAAAAAAGAAAGAAAAAGAAAGGAAAATGCTCTTACTGCATTTCAAAGTAGTCTGGCCATTCTTGTTCAATGAACAGCTCTACCCTTGAATTTACAGTACAATAATGACTATATTTTTTATATTTTTGAAAATTTAAGTCTGAAGAGAGCTCATAAAATGTATTTCTGTAGGTAACTTCCTATATTATGTGAATATAACAGATCATATCTTCATGAAAATACTGATTAATCACTGAACATTCAATTCAAATTTTGAGAATCAACTCCAAAACCCTCTAATGTTCTGCAAAACTTGATCTTTATACAGCTGTCAGAGCAAAGTACAGTCAGATAAAATAGTCCAGCAAATTGATTATCATTAATCAAGCGAAAGTTTGAAAATTTGTTTTGAATGAAACAGAACAAACAGGATATGAAATCCTGTTCAAGTGTCTTTTTTTTTTTCCTGGCTATGCGTAACCACATCTCTGGCAATGCCTCCTCCAAATTCAAGTGCTGACAAGGCAAGAATCTGTCACTATGTCCAGCCAATTCAGTAAGCCAGAATCACTAATGGTGGATGAATGCATATGTTACGCTTTTCTTAAGCCAAGATTTCCAAAGCTAGCCACCTAAGGTTCAGCTTAGATATCTGTTTTCAGGTGTTGTTTAACCCAACTCACATTAACATTAGCAAGCAACTAGAAACTTAATTTTATGCATATTGTTTTTGAAAAGTTGGGTCTCTCATTTTCACTCCTTTGTGTGGATGCTCATATAGAAAAACCGTATGCTTTTCTTATAAAAAAAAATTACAAGTTTGTTTCCTGTGCAAAAAAAGAACATTTGGATTTAAGGTTGTGTTTTCTTCTGCACATTTCTAACATTAACTTAAACTGCCTTTACAGCTAGTTGAAATTGTTATATGTTATCTAATTAAAAATAATAAAGCACATAAAAGAAAACAACAATGCACACATATGAGATTTCTATAAAGGCAAGATTAGGTAGGAAAATTGAATGAACTGCAATTCTGTTTGCAGTGTTCTGCATCCAGACTGGACCTGACTAATTCCCTGCTTTTGGCTGAAGGCTTCAGATTTCCATCCCCACCTTCAGGCTTGCCAAGCCTCATTCATCTGGCAGCTCTGTCAGGCATCCTTCTGCCCAGCCGAGGTATCACATGTCCTGCTGGCAAAACAGGGATTGCGGCCGTTGATTGCCAGGGGCCTCGATGGCACCTGCTCAGCCTGCAGCCACCTGACCTCCTTTCCCACCGTCTCCCAATCCCCTCCTGCAATCCCTACGCAGGCTCGGAGTGGGTTTAAGGTCCAAGCTCCTGATCCCACTGCCACCACCTTGTTCCCAGGCAGCAGGTTAGGTATCAGTTAGCCAGCCTCGCAGCAGCCTTGTCAACCCCTTTTTTTTTCTTACCAGCCCTCTGTGTTCCCCACAGTTTCCAGTTCACCTGATCCAAAGAGCATGCATGCTGAAATAGCAGTGTATGCACAAGATGCTCAGCCCTGTTGTCAGGTTCACCTCAGTCACAAGTTTTATTCTCCGAAAATAGTCAGACAAGAACTTCAATTCCTAGTGGGTTGTCAACTGCAATTTACTGTCAGTCTTGTTTTTCGTTTGGGTTGCAATGCTTCTGAACACAGAGGTTTTGTGTTTACTTGATTTCTGATTTCTAGATATCCAACCGTGATTTCTTTTCTGTTCTTATTTTAACTGGGATTCTCAGATAATGTCCAATCCAAACTACTTCGTATTTAATTACAGGAGAAATCATTCTTTCACTACATTGTAGAACAATGGGAGCTACATTTAAACTGTTAGCAATGACTTCTCCATGATGATACACAATTAAGAAGCAAAACTTATTCTAGTGAACAAGTACCAAATAGCCCACCTATAAGGGAAATTTTTCTATCCCTGTGAAGAAGGAGGTTGATTATAGAGACGTAGACATCAGCCACATGCCTGCGACTATGTCATATGATGCAGAAGGGCACATATTACCCTGGCTGAAGAATGGGGACCCCCTCTGCAATTTGACAAATCTGAGCCTGATAGATAGTACCTTGAGGCATTCTTCTGTATGTGATCTGATGCCAGTGTAAGTGCACTGATCATTTCTACAACTAGCTCCTGCTCCCTCTTATTATCGAGCAGAGGCATTGCTAAAATCCTTGATCCAGCATGAGCTGCATTTACACATTTTCATTTGCCTTTACAGTAAAGTAAATGATGAACGGGAGAGGGTTAAGAACTGGTTTAAACTGCCTTAATATTTCACATGTAAATAATTGTCAATTAACCAAAAATACATTAGGAAGCCAATAATGGACAATTATTTTTAATGGAAATGTTCTCACTACTTTACAGCTTTGTCAAGTGGTTCAGTACAGGCAGCGTGTTAAATCACCACGTTTTTCCAACAAGCTATTTGAAATCTGTGGCAGCCGGATTTGATTGATGCAGTGTACCAGAGAGCATAAGTATTGCAGAAAATGCTATTTCAGAGTTCAAAGCAGTAGAAAAATTGCTGTTTAATAATTCAGCAGTGAAATGAAAATAATGTAAAGAAGATTAGCCATGCTCTTTTACTGGGTGGTATTCATAGCAACGTTCTCATTTCTAGACCTGTTTTTTCAAGTGATATTTTTAATCAAATGCTTTGAATGAAAGCTTTGTTCTTTTTTTTTTGAGAGTGAGGCCAGAGGGGGGACCTCTTCTAAAAGAACAAATTATCTTTTATTCAGCATTATGGCAGAACTAAAATTTGTTCTGTGTATCATACTTTCCTTTTGTTTCTGTCACAATGATACACAAATAATTCAGCAGAAATCTATGTCCCTCTGGAAGCTATTGTTTTCATTGTGCAAAGTATTCAAAAGTATCTGTAAACACTCAGCTGCATCCTATTTTAACATAGCCCAGATGAGAAGTAGGGTACTAGGATAATTGCAATTTTCATCCATTTCAGTGTTTCTCCTGTCTCCAGGGTTTCCTTTATACTCAAGCTGAGTTGCCTGGCCAACACACACTGTGTCTCTTACATATGCCCATTCCCACCCAGTTGCACTTCTTTTTCCAGAAATTCTGAAGAGCAGAAATCCAGGTACAGTTAAAATACGCTAATTTAATGCTCTGAAGACCCCTATATTAGACATATGAAGTAATAGACACCTGTGTCAATAGCACTCCATGTCTCACATTTCCAGGAACATCTGAAAATTATTTAAATGTTTATCTTTGAAAAAGCTAAACATCCACAAAAATAATATGCTTATCAGGCAGTTGGACAATCTGGTAAGTTCTCAGTTCTAGGAATTATATTTCCACACTTGTTCTGCAAATTCAGCTTCAAATGTTGATTTGTCTAGTTGAATATCCTGGCTGTTAGAAATCCAGTTTTCAATGGAGTTTATTTGCTAAATCCTCTCTATGTTTAAGAATACAAACACAGGTTGCAAGTATTTGGGGGCAATTGCCTCATCCTTTACTTTTTCCAGTGTTCCGCATATCTGTCCTGAGCCTTTTACTTTCTATTGAAATACAAAAGAACAATCGTCATAAGAGTAGTAATTCATGTCAGTCTGTTTCTAAATTTCAACTCATGAAAGCACCCAGTAAATTAATTCAGCTATTATTTTATTTGAAAACAGGATTATTAATGAAACTGATACAGATTGCTGGAATTTCAAAGACAGTTGTAATAATGGAGATTTCTGCTCCAGCGTATATCCTACTGTGCAAAACATCCCCAAAACCATTATAAGATTAAGGCAGTCTAGGGCTGTTGTTTAACAAAAAGCATCAGGAGTCACTGCTCTCTTTACCAGTCTGGAACAGCATTATCTCACAACTTCTAGCACTCCAGTGCTGCTCAAAGATTTGAAGGCCCCTTTCATGACATCCGTCATCCTAGATACATCTTTTTGGTTTACTGTGTTCTCTGATTCCAGGATCTTCAAATTTCTGAATAAATTTCCAATAAGTTTTCAATAAATTTTGAAAAAGGAAGGAAAAAAAAGACACATCCTCAAACATGAAGTATAACTAGCAATTTCTATACTCTACTATTTCAACAGTATTTGGAAGAGTGCCAATAAAGAAGAGCTTTTTTTCTTAGAGTTTCCATTCTTCTGTGCCTTCCTAGATTCTGCAGATTTACTTGTGTAAAAATAAAATTAAGACAACTATTTCATCTGTATTGTTTACATATGGAACAGTACGATTGAAGAAGAGTGTTTTGCTTTGTGTTGTATGAGGCAATAAAAGCATAAACATTCTTTGCAGTCAAAATACAAGGCATCCAACACATAAAGCGCAAAACTGTTTTCTCGGTTCTGCTAACAGCAATGTATACAGGTAAAGCAGCACATGTGCAAAGATCTGAAAATATGAAGCTGCAGGGTATCTCATGTTAATCTATCACACAAAGTGGAATCAAACAGCATGCTGCCAATACTTGCTCTTATCACAGATGCTCTACCATATCTTGCAGTTGCTAACAAATGACTTACATCGTGTTGTAAAAGAAATCACTACGGAACATGCCAACCTTTTTTAACGAACAATAAAATCACTTTCTGATGGGAATATCCACACATTTAAATGTATCCAGGTGTTTAGCTGCTGTACTGGAACCAGGCCAACACGTCCAGCTTCTTTCAGTATCAGATAACGTTGCCAACACTGCCACAGCAATTATTTAAGCCAGTGCTTTCAGTCTGGGTCCTCAATAGGTTTCAACAGAGATGGAAAAACAACTTAAGGAATTTTAAATGTTGCTTGTCAAAGAGCATATATGACATTGTTTTTCTTAATCATGTATAACAAACCACTGAGAAACCAGGCATGAAATACCAGGGACCACAGATCACTAATTTAAAAGAAACACTGATTTAAATGAACAAGAGATGTTGTCCACAGTATTATCCACCATATAAAATTAAAGGTTTTAATTAGGAATAAGCCTTATCAGAACTGAATCAGAGACTATAAGAAGAACTGTGCATAGATCATAGATTTTTTCCATTGAATTTGTTAAAGAATTACATATTGAATTTTTTTGTATCAACTCTTGGAATCTCAAAGCAGTAATAAAGTTAATTTTCTAAGAATTCTATTTATCATTTTTTCCTATATAAACTCTACAAAGTATTTCCATAATGCATACTACTTCCTATTTAATGAATGCCCGTTTAGATCAAAAGGAATTACTACTTTGGGATTTGGGGAGAAATGTCAAAAAAAGTTTATTTTAACAAATAGAGATAACCGCATTGTGCACAAAGCAGATTCAAAGTTTTTTATTCTGATTTTTATTAGGGCAATAAATCAAGATTTTATAAACCTGTGCTTACTAAATGGACATTCTGAAGCTGGGTTTAGTAAGTGCCACTGTACTGTGAATCAGACGTGTGAACTTAATCTCTGCTGTGGTATACTTGGGTGCATGTTCTTCAGCAAGCTATTTAAAATGTCTCATGTCTCAGTTTTTACATCTTCAGAAATCAGTGCTGATTTATTAAATTACTGATAATTGTAAAATATTCAGTTAATGGAATAGGCAGTACAATTACAAAATAACTCTGGAATCACAGAATCACAGAATCATTTAAGTCAGAAGTGACCTCCTGAGATCACCTAGTGCAACCTGCCTGCTCAAGCAGGGTCAGCTAGAGCAAGTTGTCCCAGAGCATGTTCAGTCATGTTGTGAATATCTCCACAGAGGGAAACTCCACAACCGCTGTGGGCAACCTGCGCCAGTGTTTTACCAAAGTCACAGTGAAAAAGTGTTTCCTTAGATTCAGATTTAACTTTTTAGTTAAAGTTTTAGTTTTTCAGTTTTACTTTTTAGTTTGTGCTCATTGTCTCTCCAGTCGCTGTGCACTATTGAGAAGAATCTGCCTACCACTTCTTCAGTTCCCCCATCAGGTAATTATAAATATGAGTAATAAGCAGCCTAAAGAGCCTCTCTCAGCCTGTCCACTCCAGTATCTTAATCATTCTTGTGGCCATTCACTGGATGAGCCCCAGTAAGTCCATATCTTTCTTGTACTGGCGAGTCCAGCACTCCAGATCTGTCTCACCAGGGCTGAGCAGAGGGAAAGGACAACCCTCCTCAACCTGCTAGGCAACAGCCCAGGGGGCTGTCAGCCTTCTTTGCTGTAAGGGAACATTCCTGGCCAAAGGTCACCTAGCTGTCCACCAAGACCCCAAGTTTCTTCTCTACAAAGCTTTCCAGGCAGTCATCCCCCTGTGTGTATTGGTGCATGGGGTTATTCCTACAAAGGTGTAGGATTTTAATTTTTCCTTTTGTTGAATTTAATGAGATTCCTGTTGATCCATTTCTCCAGCCTGTCTAGGTCCCCCTGAATGGCAGCACAACCACCTGGTGTACCCGTCACCATACATACCGCTGATCTCACAGTTTAGATCTCTAGGATTTAAGCGAGACATCTCTGAGATGTTACTATTTGTCTGACCTGGGAGATAGCCAAATTTTAGGATTCTGAGTCCAAGGTAATAAAGAAAATCTATGTTCCAGTGGTTAAAATTGTATTGTTTTCATCTTATTCCATGTCCCTGTCTGTATGCAGAAGCATTGAGCTCTCTCTAACATAAACCAACAGTACTGAGCCTAGCATAAAGCAGAGCTTCAGCTGTGTTCCAAAATATTGTGGAGGGTAAGAACAAGCCTGCCAGGTAAAGAACTGACTTCTGTATTATGGTCTGGGGATTATGGTAATCACCCAGGATATGGGGAGGTCCGGTCTCTTGCCCTTTTCAACCCGAAGTGATTTGTACCAGCATTTCTCCTACTTTGTACAGTCTCATGTTTTCCAATAAAACAATGACTAAATAAAAAAAATACAAATCCAGAAAAAATCTTGGGAACGGAGCTCAGATATGTCTTTTTTTTTTTTT
>VYXH01005718.1:16886-57724 GCA_013397275.1 Burhinus bistriatus
TTTTTTTTTTTTTTTTTTTTAATAGATTTCAGGCTCTGTCTAGATAATTCTCTCCTGTCTCAGTGATAAATGAACTGTCAATAGTTGCTTCATAATCTGTTATTTAGGGAACACTCTAGAAAAATGGTTTGGTTCCTTTCAAAACGAGACAGGTCTATAACTAAGCCTTTATTAAATGACAGTTGAGTACTACAGAAGTGATACCTTCTGGAAACCATACTTAAGTCCTGCTCAATGTATGCACTTGCAGAGAATTACTTCAGCACAGTGTTCCAAGAGGACGAGCATATTCATCTTGAAAGCACCATAAGCTTTCAAAGAAGCAAACCTTTACGTTCCAAAATTTGAATCAACAGTATTGATATAGATAGTCCTTCACTTGGCCTTTCCTATTGATTAATGCTAGGTCAGCCCTTTCACAGTATATTCATCTTTTTGGATTGTACTTTGGAAGTGACTGATGCTTCTCACTGATTGTGTGGGGAGCACAGAGGTCTAACCCTGAGTCTCTTGGGGCATTACTCAGATAAGAATGTTGAATTAGCCTCTGTGGATCTCACGTGAAGTTTGCATTTATCAGAGGCAGCTCTTTTCTCTCCTGCCTTTGGAAATATTCCATTGTCAATATTTAACATTACTTTTAAGTGTGAGGAGAAAAAAAAAAATCATTATACATACCACGAAACTAGCCAATGAGAAATGACCAGAATACTAAAATATTCATGGGCTTTTTTTGATTCAGAACATAGGTATGAAATACTTACCTCATAGTTTTGATCTTTTTCAAGCTAATATCATATCACTATTATTTTTGTAACTAATACTTTCACAGTGTCAAATTTTGTATCTGTTTTTTTCCATGGTGGATCTATTTTAAGTTCAGATTAGGTTAAAGCAACCAAAATGAAAAGACATATCAAAGAACATTGAGGGTAATAATGAAAGGTTTATAATATAAATGTAAAATGTATAAATGCGATATGTACGCAGCTAAGTAGCCCAATCTTCTCTTCATAAACATGCACATTCACTACTGAGTACTGCATCAGTAACACTGCAAGTATATTCAAATGTAACTTCAATCTGAAGTGTTGTAGAATTTCTTTGGATCTCTACTCGATCACTGTGAAAAGGCTATATTTATACCTGCTTCCAGTCATGTCCATACTCCTTTAAGAGGTACATGAAAAGAGTGGGACGATGTGTCCTCATCTTAGAGAGCTATCAAGAACTGAGAGCGCCCTGGAGACTGCAGAATGCTGTTGAGCAAAGGAGGGTCCTAGCAGATCTGCTGAAGCAGATCTCTGAAATGATGGAAGAACTTCTTACCAACCTACGGGGCCTTAACAGAGTTTGCTGCTACTCAGAAAGCCTACTAAGCTGAGCTGACTTGGAGATGGCATAGTGTCGTCGCCAGGTAAAACCAAAAGTATTATTAGTAATAGAGTCTATCATGTGATGCCCGAGATATGCAGGTAGAACTGTTATCCAAGTAATCATGCTATACATCTGAATTGCAAACTACACCAAAACAGCACATTTAAACCTTCGCATAAAACCACAAAAAATAAATAAACCATTCATCACATTCGGCAGGTTAAACAGAGTTGCATCAAATAACTTTAAGCAAAGCTCTCTAAAGGCATGATATAACATTTCATTTAAGAGTGACATGATGTAAGCTGTCTGTTCTAAACTCTGAGCAAGCTGGAATTCAAACTATTCAGGCAATCGGTCAGAGGCCTGGTCAAACCCTGCTAATGCCCCATGTTGGGTACCAATAAATCTGTGGTCGTTTGGGCCAGATTGGCCCAATCAGGTGGAAAGACAGATGCTCGCTCTCTCTTGCTCTGCTCCCGAAGGGAGGCAAGAGAGAGAGAGAGAAAAAGACACTTAAGAGTTTAGAAGGAACTAAACTACTTTAATAAAATATTAATAATAAAATAATAGAAAGAAAATAATGAAATCTATACAAAACTGTATCAAGCTCCCAGGATGACAATCACGTCACCAGTAGGCGTTGGGGAAGTCCCAGACTGGACTCAGTGATGGACAGGAACTGGATTCCGGATCTGGATTCAGGATCGGGATCAAAGGCAGACAAACAGACAGAGTCCTCCTCAGACATCAGCCATTGAAGAAAGAGAGCTGACCCTTTGATCCTTCAACTTTTATACTGAGCATGAGGCAGATGGGATGGAATACCCTGTTGGTCAGTTTTGGGTCACCTGTCCTGTCCGCTCCTCCCCACAGGTGTGACCCCTCTACGCTTTTACGCTTCTGACCCTCCACCGGGGCAAGTAACAAAGTTGTCTGGCCTTGGTTGTTATAGCAATAAGTATAAGCAAGAGCCTCTCTGCATACCGTTCCTTGGCATCAGCTATAAACATGGGTCTTATCACTCTGAGAGCGAAGAGTTTTCTGCACAACATGCTGGTAATTCCAGCAGTTAGAAGAGGCCTAGCTAAAAAGTAAAGTTACTGAACAAAATTGGTCCTGTTTTAACTCAAACCAGGATGCATAGCCACCTGGAAGAACATAGGTAGGCAGAGGACATTGTGTGCAAGCCTTTTGTTCTATCTTCTCTAGTTGCGATATATGGCAATAACTTACAGCAGGTAAATCAGCAATTTTTAAGTGTAAGCTTTAACCAGAAATTGTATTTAAGTAGATGTTCTTTGTTATCACCCATTCCTGAGGGTTTTTTCCTGCAGACCCTGATATATGGAATGACCTCCCAGAACTAGGTTTGCCTACACTAAGAATTCTCGCATCTTGACTTGTGCTCCTGCCACTGCAATGCTCACATAAAAGCTATCAACTTCTAATAATAAAGCAAGGCCAGCTGGGTTTATGAATATGCAACAAAATTTCAAATTATTCAAAGCAATTAATTTTTACACATAGCTAGTCAGTGTAACTAAATGCTAGTACTATAGTCACTATCATCTGCCCTCTTTCCTTACTGTTTGCTATATTCAAGGGGCACGTCTCAAATTAGATGGTAATTCTTCATGGTAGCTTTTCTTCATGTACACTTCCCGTGTAAAGGACTACACTCTGGAAAAGGGATTTTATAATACAATTATTTAATACAATTATTTGAGGTCACAGATTTGCCAGTGAAGTAAATAGCTAAATGCCATTAACCTCCTAGTGCATCAAGAGTTCACAGAGGTCCCAGCTTTATAGAATTTACCTCTATTTCCCCAGACTGAGAAGGCAAAAAGAGAACTGATGTGGGATAAATTAGGAGATAAGGAACCCAACTTCCTAAGGGTATTGGCATTAAGAACAGCTTAAAGAGTTCCAAATTTCAGCCAAGACATACAAAGAACAAATGGAATAGTTCATGATAATGGAAACATTTTGCAGCTTTCACTGTATCATGATGTTCACTCCCAACTACGTGGCTGCAGTACAAGTCTTCATCTTCAAAAGGGTCAATAGGTGTTATATTAATACAGGCTATTGTTAAAAAATGCAGAAGTGACTCTTGCAGAGTGCAAGAGTAAAGAAAAGATTTATAAATATGTTTTTTGTGTAATGCTCATTCAGTGATGATGGTAGAAGAATACACTACATGCATTCTGGATATTATCTGTTCTGCTCATTAGCAAAGGTTTTGCTTTGGCTTTTGAATTTGTAATTCTTGTAAACATTGTTTGGACGATATATATTTATGCTGTGTCAGTGGAAAAAAAACCCACATAGCAAAAATAATTTTCTTAACAAGTATTGATTACTAACTTTGGTACAAGTCTCAAAAGTATGCATATAAAGCCTCAACTCATAGGAGCCTCGCTTTCTGTTCCTTTATCCTTCACAGAAAGACCACCACTCAAGATAATTTCCTGATGTCTTTGTTCTTCCTTTCCTCAGAGGCCAACCAGTCTTTTTTATGTCAAAATCCTATTCACCTTTATCTATCTCCAAGTAGTCCTTCCCACCAGATCAAAGTATTGTTTATTCCCACAGCAAAACAACACATATGGGATTTATAGTGGTTTCTACACTAAATTTCCACTAATTTAGTTGACCAATAAACTCTCTTTCTAAACCTGCTTGGTTTTTTAAAATTGTATCAACATATTCATATCCTAGCATCTGTATAAGGAAGTTGTGCAAACAGAGTTCGGTCTTAAATTCTGATTCTGTCTGCAGCTTGGTGTCTACCTCAGTAGCTCTTGATAGCAGTTGCCTGAATGTGAGATCCATATGAAGGCTCTTCCATGAAAGTGGTTGTTCATGTTCTTTTTTCACAGACACCATCATTATAAGTAGATTTCAAGTCTTGTGCAGCAATTCTAACACATGTAGGATATATTAGATTCACTGTTGACGAGAAAATCAATTGCTGCTTGGACTCACTGCTCATGTGTTGATCTGTATGCATGGAACAGCCACGTACTCATCACTTCCAGAAATCAATAGTGTGTTATCTAAAAAAAAAAAAAATGGTGTCAGATAGCTAGCAGAAGGAGAAACATTCATAAATCTGTCTCTGAAAACTGCACAGGGCCAGCTACTTTCATCTTTACTCACCCCTCCATCCTTCTTCAGTCTAGTAGGTCCAAACTCAGCATGTGTGCTTAGGCTGTAACACAGCTGGATTCAACATTTCCTGTGCCTAAAAGAAATCAAAGTAATTTCTATAGAAATGTTTGAACTAGGTGTTTTCCTAACTGACCAACAGAATACCTAAATAATAATCGGGAAAATGCTACATGTGAGAAAACAACCTGTGACATTTATAGTTTACCACATGTGCTGATATAATTAGATGATATAAAGCCGATGTATTTGCTGAATAACAATGAAATGACAGAAAACATGGTTTTCTTCCTTTTTTGGTCATTATTGAAAGAAATTAATATTTTATGCCACATAGAGACAGCTGGCCCTGACATGACCATATCCAGAGAAATCCTTGAATCTTTGGTATTAAAGATATTAGCCAGCTGCAGGGTATCGAGACATGCTGCAGAAAGGCTGAATGCTCACAGAGAATCTTGTTGGGAACGATTAGATCTTGATACATTAAGGTGGACATTAAGTAAAACAACAGTAAGAATCATGTTTTATGTAAAAAACCTTGGCTAAACTTCTGCATGTCACAGAGAAATATCTTGAAACGTGGACATAGTAAAGCTATACATAGTTTGTAATGTGCTTGACAGCTGGAAGCCAAATAACTTCCTCTAGGTTTCCTAGTTGTCCTGGTTTGAGTGACACAGGATTAATTTCTCTTTCAGTAATTTTACATTTCAGTAAGATCTCTTCTAATGCTTGGGAAAACTGCACTTTTGGAAGACTCTAGTGTTTGAATTTGTGAAAATATTTACTTTATAGCCAGCTATGGTGTGCAGGTTTCAAGGTCTCAGTGTTTTCAAGCTCACCAGGTGCAGGGATAAGGAGGAGCGAGACCTGAGCACTTGACCCAAGCTGGCCAACAGGATTATTTCATATCATGAATGTCATATTCAGTATAAATTAGAAAGTTTGCTGAGGAGTTTTCTTTCTTCCATGATGGCTCCAATCCTAAGAACTTCTTGCCCCAGTGCCGGACCCCTGAGCCCTTCCCTTCCTCCCGAAGCCATAGCGCTTGCAGTGTCCGACATTTGCTGTCCACTGTTGGGAGTGCACAGCTTCCTACGGATAGAATTGGCTGAGTATAATCCTTGTGTATTTTATATTGGTATCAGTATCAATATTGGTTCTTTGGTATTATTAATTTTAATCATTTAATCTTATTCTATTAAATTTGTTTATATTTCAGCCCTCTGATTTCCTTGTTTTTTCCCAATTCCCCTTCCCAAGTGGGGAGGGCTCATCAAGTGACAGAATAATTGTCTAAATGACAATAAATTGTTGTGGGTTCTTCAAAGCATAACACTAGTATATGTATTAATTTATATTGCATATATCTTTGTCTATTGCTAAGGTCTAAGCACAGTAACAAGATCTACTTTCCACCAAATTAAGTTACAGAAATATATCAAATAAACAGATTTTAATTTTACAGCCAAAGTATTTGCTATCTAGCAAACTGGTGTCTTATTAATTTAGGAGCACAAATCCCAATTGGTTTAACCCAAACTTTATAGGTTTTCACAAAGAAATCACTAGCAGGAAGCAGGTATATGACTCAGGTTTGACTGTAAACAGGAAAAAAATGAGTGAGTGGAAAAGGATGGCCTTCTGGAGGAAAAAAAAGATGTAGAAAAGTTCAACAAAAAAGTAAGTCAAATGATCAGCAAGGATGTAGATAATCAACAGTTTCAGAAGTTCATTCAACATAAAATGAACCTTCTAAAAAATCATTGTAATAATTCTTGCAATATTATCAATGGAAATTTTCATAAAGGACAAAATTGAACATTTGAATAGAGGTTGATTCTCAGACTTGGCATGTATCAGTTACTGAAAAAAACCCAAAAAACTTTCTTGAGATATCTCAAAAACATGTAAAAATCAAATCACTCTAAATATTCATTATGAAAATCTTTTTCATGCTTTTGCTTTGGCTAGGTAAATTACTGTACTAAACCCCCTAATAACATTATTTAGATTGATTATTATTATAAGTAGTTATATTCTAATACAGTTCAGATAAAAATACCTCTCCTATCACTCCAGCCTAAAGGCTGGAATGATTTGCATGGTGAATCTAGTATTCCAAATGTATATATCTTCTGATCCACAGACAATCCAAATGCTACTCTATGTGGAATATTGCTATTTTCTATCTGCTATCACAGTAAACTTTTGGAAGTACATGTAAATAAGTAGATGAAAGTAATTCACTTCAAATACAAGAGTTGTCTTCCTTTTTAAAGAAAAGATACTGAAGTTAATACATCTTTTATTCCTGTACTTTTCCATAGTTAGCACTGGCCATTCAGCTCATTATGATATATGACGTGGATTCAGGCAAATGGCAAATTTGTGGTGCACCATGGATAACAAGAGTGTTGCATAAGAACCCAGTGAACACAGGTCAACAACTTATCTGTGGAGCACTTGCATTTCCAAATCAAAATACCTCAGAGAGTTCTGGAAGTGGAAAGTGGAAGTAAGATAGAAAAAAATATTTGACAAATCAGACTTTCTGACATGAATTCTTATACAAAAAGCTTATTTTTAAAAATCTTCCTAGTAATATATAAAAAGGTTTGGTGATCTGAGCTTGAGATGCAGCACTCAAACATCTCCCCCAGTTCTATATAATTGGTGTGGAAACTCTCCATTCACCCTTAGTCTGAGAATAGTGGAGTTTGACATATTGGCAGTATAATGTTACGCTTTACATTTACTTGTAAAAAAAATATTTCCACATGTGTGCATCACCATTGTTTCTTTTTCCAATTAAAAAAAAAAATTATGTGTAAAATTTAAAATAAATATTTGGACTAATTTTTTTAATTGTCTCCTGCCTACTTATAGGAGTTTATAAAGGCATCTGTTTCTCTAAAACGAAAGTCATATAGTAAATGTCTTTTTTCACTGTTCCTTTGAAATGTTTGGAAGAATTATTATCTCTAGTAACAACAGTATTGATCATAAAAATCTAAAGAAGTTCTTTGATCTCCATTTCTACTTTTTGGTCCAAGTCAACATTATAAGCACAGAGGAATTCAGTCTTCCTCTCTTACTAGGCTTCAAAGTAGAAAGAAAAACTACAGTCAAAGACAGTATCCGGAAAACGGTTTCCTTTTCCAGCTAATGCTGATAAAAGAAGTAACTCTGAAAGTACATCTAAAACTATTTCTTTTTGAGTAATGGCTTATACTGGAATTAATGACAAAGTCTCCAGTAGAATATTACTGTACTGGAACAGGTCAAGTCATGACAGTTGGAATGCTCTGTAGACCAAGATAACTTATGTAGTGAAATATACATAGATACATATATGTATGTGTATATATGTGTATATACAATCATATATGTAATCAAACATTTTTATTGTCTATTTCAGCCTTACCAAAATGAAATTTAACAAATTTCCATTACAGGGAAATTTTTTTTTGTTAAATGGATTTATTTCACATTGTATGTTGCAAAATAAAATTAAAAAATACAAGTCACCAAGTTAAAGTATTAAAACTCTGCTGATGTGCTTTATTTGATTTTTTAAAAAAAAATAGTTAAATAGAAATTTTCAAAACACATATTTTCATTTCATCTAGAAGGAAATCAGATTAATGAAATTACATAATTTCCCATGAAATGGACATTCTCATTTGTAATTTTTGTAAACCTGGGTGTAAATCACTGCCCATTCACCTTGTCCAGCTGACTGGAAAAGGGGAAACATAACCCCATTTTTAAAACGGGAAAAAAAGGAGACTGAGGGAACTACAAGCCAGTTAGTCTCACTTCTGTGCCTGACAAGATCATGGAGCAGATCCTCCTGGAAACCATACTAAGGCACATGGAATATAAGGAGGTGATTGGTGACAGTCAACATGACTTAACTAAGGGCAAATTGTGCCTGACAGATTTCGTGGCCTTCTACAATGGCGTTACAGTGTTGACGGATAAGGGAAGAGCAACTGACAACATAAACCTGGACTTGTGTAAAGCATTTGACAGTCCCACGTGACATCCTTGCCTGCAGATGGAAGGGACATGTATTTGCTGGATGGAGCACCTCTCCTGTTAGGAAAGGGTGAGAGAGATGGGGTTGTTCAATCTGGAAAAGAGATGGCTTCAGGGAGACCTCATTTTGCCCTTCCAGTACTTAAAGGGGGCCTGCAGGAAAGATGAGGAGGGACTTCTTATCAGGGAGTGTAGTGATAGGACAAGGGGTAACAGTTTTAAACTGAGTTTAGGTTTAGATTAGATATTAGGAAGACATTCTTTACTGTGAGGGTGGTGAGACACTGGAACAGGTTGCCCAGAGAAGTTGTGGATGCCACATCCCTGGGGGTGTTCAAGACCAGGTTGGATGGGGCTTTGAGCAACCTGGTCTAGTGGAAGGTGTCCCTGCCCATGGCAGGGGGATTGGAACTAGATGATCTTCAAGGTCTATTCCAACTCAAACCATTCTGTGACCCTATGATTCTATGCATGATATGTTAATTCAAGCAGAATTAATAGTGGATATTTTACCAAAGTTTTTTTTTTTTTATGCTGTGAATATTTGCATGTCACTTTGAATAGGAAAATCTTGTGAATATGTAAAGCTTCTTACAGTTTATTATGCTTGCTGTGCTTTCCAAAGTCTATTGTCTTGACATTTCTTTAACTGGCAGCTCTGGGTGAATGTAAGTTTCAGTTTTGACCTTCAGCAAAGACCCTTCCACTTCCATGGATCTCAGCTAATTCTAAATATAAATGATTTAAAAATAATCAACTCAAATGATACAAATTCTGCTGAGGAAAACTGTCAGCCACATCTCACTGGGAGAATGTGCTAAGAACTACTATTACACTTGCTCAGTTTTTCTTTCTTCATCGCTCGTAGTCATCCACTCTCAAATTATCTAGGTAGTGAGAATGTTCTTAAATTCTTCGAATTCCAGTTCTATCTGTGTCATATGTTTTAATCCATCAGTACTTCTTCTGAGCCCAAAAGCAATACCATAGAAAGTCTATAGTTTCCATGAGCCATTTGCATTTACACATTTCTTTTGGAAGAATAATTCTAGTTATTTGCCAAAAATATCAGCTACACTTACAGGTCAAAAGCAACCTTTGTGGTGACCTATTTGGTTGAACATTTTTTCAGTTGGTCCAAAGACCACTTGACATTACTTATATTCATTTCTACTTATTACACCAAACGTTTGTTTAACTTTCCACATAGAAACTCGTGTTGTTTTGGTTGGGTTGTTTTTTTGTTTTTTTTTTCACAAAACATTTCACCTCAGATCAGTAATGCAACTTGCCCATTTATGTAATATCACTTTCCATTGTTAATGAGAGATTCTTTAGATTTATCGTACCTGTGTGTAAATATCATATCAGCCTAATTTACTAAAACTAGCTTTCCCAGCTTCATGTCAGAACTTGTAATTAACCAAAATAATGCAGAAAGAAAGGACAAAAATCAATCAGAGTATACTTAAGAGAGGGGTTATTGTTTTTCTTTATGGCAGACATTCCTTCTCTTCAGCAGGCATCAGGATAAAACCAACAGGAGGAAATTTGTTGTCAGTTCCACAGTCATTTGATCTTGAACAATAATGCTCACAAGCCCATAGTTTGCAAGCTTTGGAAAGCCTACAAAATTTGGTGAAGTTGTGAATTGGAACACTGATGGAATAATGGCCTTGAAGAAACTGGAAATTAAATACAAAAGCCTCCTCTTGAATAATTACTAGCTGGCCTGGATACTCTCAGAGTGTACTGAAAATAAGAAAAATGCATTTGCAATGTTTCCAAGAATCAAAGCTTATGGTTCTTACAGAAGATGTAATTATCTTCCTGGGTTTTCCTTGACTGTTTTTCCTCAATTTATTTT
Organism: Burhinus bistriatus; assembly: GCA_013397275.1. NCBI lineage: Eukaryota > Metazoa > Chordata > Aves > Charadriiformes > Burhinidae > Burhinus > Burhinus bistriatus. The sequence goes on from VYXH01005718.1 coordinate 27,355, forward strand.
GATATTTTGTTCATGATGTTGTACAGTTTTTTCAGTGTAAAAGTCAAGAATGTGTGATCTTTTAGGACATTTTGAGCTGAGTATCAGTTAAGATATTTACCAAAATTAGACAAAAATGTTATTTAATATGATTAGAATAGCTGTGATTAAACAATTAGAGAATTTAACAAAATAATGATATTTTTTCTTTGTTTACATATTAAGTTCGAGTTCTGTGCCTTTCCAAATGGCACTGTGGTTTACCTGAGTCTCTTTCTTAAGATTTGGATAGGAAAACAAAGCACAGTTAAATCCAAAATAATAACCACAGAAATCTTTGGGCAATGCTAATTGTCTCAAACCTGATTGCCAAGAATGACACTAAAATAACTGGATTTAATAGAGGATCTCAAGTCAGACAGCCTACCAAAAACCACAACGGAAATCTGTTGCCAATTTGGGACTAGAATGGATGGTCTTCAGGAGGAGTTTTGGGTTTGAGTCTGCAGTGTATTGAGCCACTTGTGCTTCCTACTGACAGTCAGTGCAGAGACTGATTGTTAGCCCTTCATCTCTGAGTTTCCTTATGGAAAATGCCAGACTGTAGGCAGAGTAGCCAGAGGGATACCAAGGGACTTGGGCTTTTACTATAAGAATCATAGAATGGTTTAGGTTGGAAGGGACCTTGAAGATCATCTAATTCCTACCTCCCTGCCACGGGCAGGGAAACCTTCCACTAGACTGTTAGCACAAAGTGTGCTGCTAAGCAATTTATTTAGTAAAGTTTAGTTATAAACTGGCCTGATTTGTCAGTCTTCTAAACATTCCCATCACAGTGATCTCTAATTCCTCAACTGACATATATATATGTATAAGTATGTATGTACACACACATGTATACTGGGGAGGTAAATTTCAGTACAGAAGAGTTTGGTGAGAAATGCACTGATTTAGTGTGCAAATAGTTTTGTCTTTTTTCTTTTTTTTTCATTTTTCCATGGTACTTAATATTCTTGGAATAGGTTCCTAAACTAATGCACAACTAACTCCCTTCCTACATCTTATTAATAAATTATTAAATCATGTAAGCCTTATTCACATTTACTAATTTCTGTAATACTTAATTTCTGGGCTCAAAAAGATAATCAGAGGTGATACATCCAGGAAAAACAAACAAATAAACAATCAGATTTTTCAGTCTGGATTCCCATTCACTACAAGTGAGTACCTGCTAAACATTCACCTCTTGCTTCCTTACATTCTGCACTATATGTGCTGGTTGCAAATCCTGTACAACTCGGTATAAATGACTGTTGATTCTTGATCCTGCCACAGTGTCTATGCCACTGGGAGAAAATATAAGTCAGTTCTGAATTCCTTTCTACCTCTTTTCACCTGAGGTAGTTTTATGTGTTCCATTATAGATAGTTGTTATCCTTTCTTATTTATACCTGTGTGCTGTAAAACTGCAAAAAAAATCCTGAATCTAGGTCATTGCCCATCATTTGGTAGGTTGATAGAATTACCAGATTTATATAGCACAATTCATTTGAAATTATTCTATGGTGAATTTGAAAACTAAATAGCTATATGCAAAGGGCTTTATTACAGATCCTTGAGATTAACAGAGTCTTTTCTAGAAATTCAGAATGATTTTTATAGTAGATTAAAGTGTCCTGTTATCACTTTATCCTATGAGTTCCCATTTTCTGTTCTTCTGATAAATTTCTGTTTCTTCCCTGATTAAAATGATATTTCTAGTAGAAATCTTCTCATTCAAGGCCAAAATCTGCAGTATCGTATGGCCTTTGCAACCCCATTAAATATGCCCTCAGTAAAACTAAATTGAGCCCAATTCAAATCTATTCTCTGTTTTTTGATTAAATTCTCATTTTATCTTACTGAGGGGAAAGAAAAGAAGAGAATAGAGGAAAAACCCAAACTAAGTATTTCATTGAAGGACAATGTCAAAAGCTGATCAAACAATTATGAAACCTGACTAACTGAGAAAGCATTGCCATAATTTCCAATGGCAAGTACAGTAAACTAGTGAGGAAACTGACCTCTAGGTAGAGTTAACCATGACAAGGTCTTCTAGATTCTGGAAAGAGATTTAAATACTCTTACTTTGCATTTTGCTGCACCAAATCTTTAGATGTTTTCCTCCTAAATGCAATTCACTACCTGGATTATACATAACAGCTCCACACATGAAGCCCAGAAGCACATAAATGCATTAGAAAAGCTAAATTCTCAGAAAGGCACATACTGGATGGAAGATGACTGAAGTAGCCATAAGAATTGCTGAGGAAAGAGCCATATCTTAAATTTTGATGCTCTTCAGAATGTATGCTACAGAAATATCCCTTCTCTCATTTTGGTTTATGCCTTTCTGGAAACAGGTGCAGAAGACCTTGTTTTACAATAGACAGATGGCAAAATTGGCACTATTTCCTTTGCTGTGTCCTTATATCCAGTATCTAAACACTCACCCAAGACCTGAATTCAGGTGCCAAAAACTCCCTGATGAAATGAAAGTCACATCCACTATCTCACAGAAGCCTGACCTAACTACAGTGGTGCAGGTTACCCTAGACTACTACTTGGGAAGATGATCCATCTTCTGTTACACAATTAAACAGCTAAGCAACAGAGAAAGAGTGCTAAGAACTTAAGATACCAAAATCCTTTATTGTAGGAATATTCTGGTATCTTTCAACTGAAAACTAGCTTTTAAAATCAGGTTATTCCAAGTTTTAGAATACCTTAAGTGCTGTTCATTTTTAATAGCAGCACAAGAGACAAGGGAGTATTATTCTTAAATCAAGGCATAAACAAGCAGACAGTGATGGAGGAACATTCAGTGAAATGTAAGCGTTCATAGACTTCTCTGTAGTACACTCACTGAATATTAAAAGAACCCACTACAGGATTTCCCAGTGCAACAGATCAAAGACTAGTCCATGCATTCTTTTTTTCTCTCCATAGTTAGCTGCCATTAGATTGAAAAACTAGTCTGTTAGATAAGTAGTCCAAGTAAAGTTGCTAGGCCCTGGGTAGTGGTTGAAAAGTAAATTTTTGTAAATTGTAGCACATATATAAATCCATAGATATGTTGTGTAAACTCGAGGAGGTATTGTGAAGATAGGTATGTTATACAATTTATATTTGATGAAAAAGACTTCTGATGCAGACTGAAACTAATTGACGTTGGGATTTGTTTGATTTTGGTAGGTCTGATTAATGCAGAGAAAGTAAAATATTCTGTGTCAAGTAACCGATTATTTGGGTGTGGGAGGAAAGCAGGTGATAGATTTATATTTTTTTCTGCCCTACCTAGTTTATTTATGGCAGATGAAAAATTCTTTCCTTAAAAACGTCTTTCTTTCTTCTGCTGCTGAGAGGGACCTGGGAGTCTTGGTGGACAACAAGTTGACCACGAGCCAGCAATATGCCCCTGTAGTCAAGAAGTCCAATGGCATCCTGGGGTGCATTAAAAAGAGCATGGCCAGCAGGTCAAGGTAGGTCATCCTCCCCCTCTACTCTGCCCTGGTGAGGCCACATTTGGAGTACTGTGTCCAGTTCTGGGCTTGACAGCTCAAGAAGGACAGGGAACTACTGGAGAGAGTCCAGCAGAGGGCTACAAAGATGATCAGGGGAATGGCAGCATCTCTCTTAAGAGGAAAGGCTGAGGGACCTGTGTCTGTTTAGCCTGGTAAAAGAGAAGACTGAGAGGGCATCTCATCAATGCTTATAAATATCTAAAGAGTGGGTGTCAAGAGGACGGGGCCAGACTCTTTTCAGTGGTGCCCAGTGATAGGACAAGAGGTAATGGGCACAAACTCGACCATAGGAAGTTCCATCTGAACATGAGGAGAAACTTCTTTCCTTTGAGGGTGGCAGAGCACTGGAACAGGCTGCCCAGAGAGGTGGTGGAGTCTCCTTCTCTGGAGATATTCAAAACCCACCTGGATGCCATCCTGTGCAACCTGCTCTAGGTGAACCTGCTTTAGCAGGGGGTTTGGACTAGGTGATCTCCAGAGGTCCCTTCGAATCCCTACCATTTCTGTGATTCTGTGATTCTGCAGCCTTTAGAGGAGTAAAAAGGACACCTTTCCAGGAGGTCAAGTAGAAAGTTTCCAGTGTTATATATGTACCATGTTCTTTGTTCTATTCCATAAGCTGCACAGGTGGAAGAATGCCAGAGAATTTTTGTCTTGCTATTATAAATGAAACTCAGAGTAATTCTCCAAAAGCTGATGATGCTTAAAATGCCTGGCATTTGTGACTTATCATACAAGTACCGTAAGCCATAGTTTTATGAGTATAAGCTGTTAATGAAACTTGGTATCAGTATCATAGGAAGAAAGAAGACTAGGAATGTTTTCACAAAACAGTATACAGTCTCAGAAAGAAAATGATTGACTAATGCTAACCATGTTTTTGAAAAAGCTACTAATTTAAAATAAAAAGTCATAAGGAGAAGTCCAGAATTAAAATACCATGCAGTAACTAATGCACGGAAGAAGAGTTATTCTGAACTACTTTTTTTAGATTTGAATAAGCACTGGAATAAATTCAGGCCATAGTACAACAAATGTGTAGAAAATAAATGTCACAGTTATGATAACTAACTTTTTGCAGTGTAAAAGATTATAAATGACTTATGTTCACCAACTGGGCACAATACAGACTTAAATGGACAAATTTTTCTTTTTTATATTACTGGTACGATTGTTTTTTTATCCTGCAGATAAAAGTTTGGAAAGGTACAAAACTGATATAACGAAGATCTCTTAAGTTGCTCCTAACAAATCTCTGTCCTTATTCCCCAAAAAACCTATAACCCTGAAACCAATGTGATATGAACTGTCCAGTTTGATCTCACAGAGCTGATTGGATTTTATGATTTTACCATGTTTAAAACTCATTACAATTAAAAAAAAAATGTGGGGTTTTTTGTGTGTGTGAAATTCAGACAGCAGTAAGAAATGTAGGATTTTATATTTTAAATTGAAAGAATTTCATTTTTTAAACTTCTTTATTGTGATTATTGTGTCTATACACGTTACCACTGTGAGTTGACTGAGCAATTGCACCGTGTGATCATTCTTCTTTATGCAGATCTGCACTGGTTAATGATTATTATATATGTATCATGTATAATAATTGTATGTTTTACAATTTATGCCTCAATAAAAGAAAACTTAAAAAAGGCAACAACCGCAAAACCAGAAAACCTCTCCTACTTCATTATTTTTATGTTCATTCTCTGCAACTTTTCTGAAAAGTGAGCTTTCTGAATCATTCAGTCTCAAATGTAAAGTAAAACCACTAGGTACATTAACATAAAGTGAGCATTTGATCTGTCAGAAGCATGGTAGGGTGGTTTGTAATCGTGAGGGCTTAGAAAGCTCACCTGGCAAATGAGTTCTCCTTTAAATAGTTAGAACACCATAAGCTCTCCAAAATCACCTACCAATGGAGAGATTAACAGTGTTTCTGTCTCTTTTCAAATATTCATTCAATGTATTAAAAGCTTTTCATTTTTATTCATTGTTGGAGTGTTGTTTGTTTCACTCTAGATGATACAAATAATGCTTTGCCGTACTAATTGGATAAAAATAAGATATTTGATGTGAGTCACCTTCTACTGTAAAATTGCGAAGGTTCTTGTTATTACTTGGATGCCCAAATGTTGATAGAAAATGACTGATGCACATCTAGGAATCTATTACTCAGCTTGAAGTAGACGGACTGACTGATTATCAATATTTTAATGGACGTAACATTTCGAGATGGCAGAATTCAATAGAATTTGAACATAAGTGAAAACAGTCACATTCCAAGAAGGAATTTTTGGGGCAAAACAATGGTTTAATAGGAATTGTATCACTACAGTGTCTGAATTTTGTTGATCCTTGTTTTCCTCTCTTATTTTCTGGAAATTTAAAATTATTTGTAGGAGAAATAAAAAAAAACAAAAAACAAATAAATCAAAAAAGCACACCAGACTCACCTTTTATACATCAGCAAGGTGAATGTTTTATTTTGTGCAAACATTTATAAGAAGCTTTTAAAGAGGAAAAAGCAAAATTGAGTAGAAAATTGAGTAGAACACTATGACATTGTATTACAACCTTTTTTTAGCATTAAAAAAATAAACTGGGAACTGTTACACAGAAAATCACATGTTTATCTCTTAAACTGAGTAAAGAACTCAGTTCAGTTTGACCAGTTTTGACCAAAGACATATGGGAAAAAAACAGCCAGAACAAAGAAATCCATATCATAAATTTTCAGCAACAATGGCTGAAGGATTGAAATGATAATGACCAAAAGAAAATAAAAGATAATAATTGTAATTTTATGGACAAATGAAATAGATGACAGATCAGTGTTGGGGGGTGGAAGTATTCATCAGAGAATACAGTTTTGAAAAAGAAATAATAGTTGCTGGTGACCACTAAAAATCTATGAAAGATAATGCTTATCTTCTTCACGGTACCGAGGCAATTACCAATGACAATGAACTCAGAAGCTTAATACAAAGAAAAAACCATTACTGTAGAAGTGGACTGCATAAAAGTCAGTGAGTGTCTTGAGAAACAAGACTCTTCTTCATGCAAGTACACATGAGTCATATGTTATAAATCACTAGATACTTGAATCTTTCACTGTAGCTGGAATCCAGCTTGTGCATTCAAGGTAATTTTGAAACATAGTTCATGTTCCTACCATACCGTACGGAATAATGAAATCTCTTTTCAAGGTAATATATTGCCTGTCATGTCTATCTAGTGTCACAGTCAGAAGTAAAGAACTAACTATTGCTCACGCTGCCAATGTTTCACTCACTTGTTTCCTTGAGCATTGAAGGTCATAACATGATCAGAGCTAACAAAGGTGATGTGTAAGTCTCTAGGATTCTGTGAAAAATAGTAGCAAAGGGAACAGTGTAGTCCCCTGCTTTTTGTTTTTTTAAACATACACAATTTTTAAAAGTTCATTGGTTAATTGTATACAATTGAGAATTCAACAATGAAGTTCATCCAAAGTTATTAGGAAGAGAATAATCTGCTGTACAAACATTTTCATGTTTTCTTCTTGTTCGTCTCTTCCAAATAAGGACTTTAAGTCACAATTTTCTCAATAAGTCTTAATGCTACGTATGTTTTTCATGTTGCTCCCTAAGTTGTTTCTCAGTCAAAGCATTCAGCACTTTACATAACAAAATGTTCAGTAAACCATACTCTGTCCTGTGCAGATCCATGAACACGCTGGTTCATGGATAAGCATTGGCTTTCCTAAGTACGTACTCATCTCCTGCATGCTATCCAAACCTGTGTTAATAATGTAGTGCAACATTAACTGAACACTGATTTTTTACCATTCAATAATATTTCATAAGTAATTTCTTAGGGGGAAAAAATATCCGACAGCCCAAGAGAGGCATTGGCTGCCCCAGCTCCATCCTTCCAGGTTCAACCAGTAGGGAGGCTGAAGATATATTCCCAGAAGGCACATGCACACAGAGCACACATACGTACCACATGTGTGCATATACACATGGCTGGCCAAACATATAATGTACAGAAACACAGAGCATTCACACGAACACACACAGCACCAACAGCCTCATCCTGCTTCCCTCTCTTGCTGAGCAGGATGGAAGTCTACTAGTGAGAATACATACAGGTATGTACGTACATAGGTACAATTTGAACCCCTCCATCAGCTGGGGTCCCCAGGTCCCCAAGGCCACAGCTCCACTGTCACACCCAGAAACACAAACACACACACACACACACACACACACACGCAAAAGCAAGTTTCGCAATTGATCCCAAACCCCAGTCTCTCCAGCAACTGGCCAAGACTCCTCTGGTCCCCCAATAGCCAGCTTCCCTGCGGTCTCACCTGTAGAAACACCTCCTCACCTGGCTTCTTGGCCACATCACATACTCACTGGCTAGTCCAGCTTGACCTTCACCGTAGCACTCGCACACTGACTCACATACCCGCACTCACTCCATTTACTGCCACTACAGATCCACATTCCTTCAATCCTTGGTCCTACCCCAGGGGCTGGCATTTGGTTTCACTCAGTTGAGTCTCCCCATTCACTGGCATCCAGGCACACGTGTCCTCCAAGCTATGGTCCCAGCCCAGCCGCTGGAGCCCAGGTCTCCCTCGTTCCAGTTCCTGGCACCACGGACACATGGGCCCCTATGATCTGTGGTACCACTCTAGCTGCTGCTGCTTACATCCACCCACTTCAGTCTTTCCAGTCGCTGGCACTGCAAACACATGGGACCTCTGACCCATGACTTGATTTCAGTTGCTGTGCTCACACCTCTGTACACATACTTGCACACCTCCGTACACACGCTTGCACACAGACTAGAGAGTCCCTCGCCTAGGAAGGAGTTAGAAATGAAGTCAATGAGAAGGTGGGACAGACTGTGCTGATCAGATGTGGCTCGTGGGTACACAAGTGTACACACCACCAAATTCTTTATATATGACTGGCCTTTTTTATCCTTTTATCCTGTATTTTCCCACACTTATTCCTCCCTTATGTCTCTGTTATTCCAGTGATTTGCAGGAAAAGTATGCCTCACTAAAACATTAAAAAATGTGCTATTTTTTAAAGCAAAACTTGCATATCTAGCCTTCTGAAAATTTAGTTGGTTTTTTCCCTACTTATTTATGATAATCATTAATATTTCTACTCATGTTCTGCATTAATATCCATAACTGTGTTACCCATTTCATTTAGACTGTGCTTTTAGGGAACACTTCTGAGATGTTATTGCTCTCAGTGAGTAGGTGTAGTGATGCACTTGATGCACAAAATGCAGCAGATTCCAATTAACTTTCTTTTAACTTTATTGGCAAAGCTGTGCTAACAGTAAGTAATAAAATATTAAACTTATTTTCATGACTAAAGTCCGTAATTATGATTCTAAATACACCACAGGGCCAGCCCTCTGATATAAAATGGTGCCACTCTTATAGAATTATTTTTTTTTTAGAAATAGAGGTACACTTTAAAATATTTAAACCCTTAGAAGTGGTTCTTTTATAAAGAATTACCAGTAATTAAGTACAAAATTATATGGTATACAGATTGTTTTATTTTTTCAATGAATCTTCTCATAAGCTGGTGAATTTTAGCTATTTGGTAAATATTCAAATAGTTGGTGAATATTAAAAATTTCACACTTGCTTAAACATTTCATTAATGTCTTTCTTGTGGCAAAATACATCACAGGCTTATCCTTTAATTAGAAATATGGGTTCAAATTAAGTAACTACACCTATGTAAAGCCATCACCTTGTACACTTTAGTTGCTGCTAACTGATGTCATTAGACTGGTGCGGATTCACACCAGTTAGATGGGATTAGAATGAGATTGTCACAATGCAAGCTACAAATATGTTACAAAATTACAAAGAATGCATTTTTTTTTTCTCTCTTGCAAAACTCTAACTGTTATCTCATTACTAAATGAGATAAGAATTTCATCCGACATAAACATCTATTTCATTTTTAGGCTCAAGCCAAAAGGCTTTTAACTTCAGTTCTGTAGGAGCTATTCATAAAGAAAGAGATTAGTACTTTTTCTTGTCATAATAAAGAAAAATCTTATATAAGATACTTTCATATATATTTTCCTTAAAGGTTCCTAACAGTTTATTCTTTTTATTTGGCATCAAAGGGATGTGTCTTCAACAGAAAGATGTCACCATATGAATTACCAGGTTTTTATTGTAAACCTTAAATCATCTCAGCATTCATTCTGTTGCAAGAATCATTTGTCCATGTAACAGATTCAATTGAACAACAGATTTAGGGAGTAGAAAGTTGTTGATATACCAATACAATGAAAGACAGGCAGTGTTCAATTTTTAAAAACAGGGAAAAAGATACAGAGGATGGATTATTATGTGACTGAGACATGCAGAGATCCAGTGCAACAGCACTTTGAAAGGGCTCCTCTGATCCACTGCGGACATCGACAATGTTACGTGCTCAACTGAGGGGATTATTGCAGTACCATTTTATAACCAAGGAGGAAGAACACGTACTCACTGCAAAACGAATCTTATCATAAAATGCCCGTATAAAACCAGTTCTTTGAATCATTACGTAAGGATTCTTCCTTTGACTATAAATGGAGTCTAGTGACTTGCTCGTAAGTTAGTGTCTACATTGTGTGACAAATTTAAAAGTTAGAGTGGGATTGATTTCTCTAAATGAAGGCAACATGTGACATTTGAGACATTCAAAGCATCCTTGCGTGCCTTGGAAGCATCACAGAAGATCTATCCTCATTGAGGGTCTTGGGGGCCAGGCTGCTTGAGGTCAGGCAGCGTACCTTACGTACCGGGAGTTAAAATATCTATTTGTCTCTGTTCAGGCAATCGAACCTCATCCTTGTTATCTTTTCATATTCTGTGATTTAAATTGAAACAACTGGGAGTTATTTCTCATACATTTTCAAGGAGGCATCTATATAACATATCTGTAATTAACATCAGAGGATCTGGAGATGCTAATGTTATAATAAAAGGAAAAATAAAATATTTGAGAGGCTTTGTAAATAGTTTCACCAGTTTCAGAGTATTGTTAACACTGAATGGCAAATGTGATGGGTAAGGTTCAAATTAAAATCATTTAGCTTAGTGGATATCCTCATACTAACAAGTTTTAAAGTGCTAAAGTGTTTTTCAGCTAGTAAAAGATGTTACATTTTGCATTTTGCCAAAAGTAGTTTGAACGTAGCAATAAAAACTGTCAAAACTATCCTTCAAGCCTTAAAACTCAGGCAACCACTGACATATCACTAAGGACAAAACCTTGAGATTACTTATACACACACACACCAAAAAAAAAAAAAAAAGAACATTTCCTTTTTCCTGTCTACATGCTGTCTGTGAGAGAGAGCTCTGGAATTCTGCTGAGCAGAAACTACCTCAGACTTTGACATTTGATTTCTTATGTCCATATATTACCTAAGAAAATGCAGAATATTTAGTGTTTCAGATGAGATTGAGCCTTAAATTAAAGGCAAGATTCTTTAAGGCAGAATTATACAAGTATATGTATGCTGACAGAATAAAGTTCTGATGTATATCAAGGCAAATAAAAACAGGGTGGTTATCTCACTGTAAAAGATGTCTAGATGTAGATTAAAAACTTTAAATTTAAATCTAAACTTCAGCTATTTCATGATCTTGTTCTGTCTGCTATTTAGAATTTGGCTTGCACCCAAATTCATTTTTGGGTTTTAAATATGAAGTGGATTAGCTGTAGTGTAAGGTTCATCTAGAGATAATTTCTATCTTTTGTACATAGGTAAGTGCATTTATGCAACCTAACATAATCATACTAAACAAGAGCAAAACTTACGTTTCTTTGTCTGCATGCATGTTTAAAAATACACAGGTTCCTTTGCTCTTCACTGCTCCATCGATGCACACCCATGTAGCACATGCTGGCTCCCCAAAGAGCTGTCATTTGTGTGGGAGTGCGAAGGTGTGTGGCATGTACTGATTGCATGTGCTGCCCTGCACTGTGCATCAGGAGGAGCACCACCCATCACCACAGCTCCTGCTTTCCTTGTGTCTGTGGACATGTGTGCATTTATACAAAGACTAAATGCAAAATATCTTCCAGACGTAAAGAATTTACTTTTATTTGCAACTGTAATTCAAATTATAATTAGAGTTTGACACTGGGAAACAAATCCTTATGCGCTGTGAATTCATATTCCTCATTCATGACCCCGAAAAAATGAGCAGCTTACTTGACTTACTTGACCATAAGTCCTTTCATTGTCATTAATACACGTAGTAATCAAACACCCAGTCTTGCTTTCATTGTATTCTACCTACTTTTTGGGGTAAATACAGATTCTGTACTTTGCTGAATATGTTTCTAGGAAGGCAAAATTAAAGGTGATATTGCACTTTGTGTCTCAGTGTGGCTTAGCATCATTTGATAGAGAATAAGACAGATGATAGCAAGAATGGGAATAAATTCCAAACATACTTGCTTATATTTGCTGATTGATAAGGCCTTATATTTTTCATTCTGGGCAACATAATTAAACACAGTCACACGTATGTACATGTCTAAACCAAGCAAGTTCCAACTGCAAGTGGTTTTGTGTGTCTGCCTTTGCTCATTTATTCCGAGAAACAGAAGGAGACCATCATTTATAATCTATTTTCTTCTTTCCAGATCTGGCTTAACTTTTACATTTTCATGAGACATACAAACAAAAATTATAAAAACTCTATTTTTAATAAACAAATGATTCTCCCAGACAGTCCATCTAGCAGAACACTGAGGGCACTGACAGCCCTGCCTGCCCCTGCCCTGTCTCCCTCAGGCTTCCCCTGGGCTAGACCTGGACCCAAGACCCCATTTCAGCCCCCAGGACTGTCAGCTCCTGCCCCAGTGATGTTACAGCAGGGCAGTCTCCGGCTCACCACAGCCCTGTCATGCCCAGCCGTCGGCCCCACAAAATCGGGTCCACCTGCAGGCCAGTGTCCTAGCCCAGTCCTGGCCCATCTCTGCCCCAGGGAAGTGCTCAGTGTTTGAGGCTGGGGCTGCCCTGGCTGCTTCCCAGTCTGCCCTGCTCTCTGCCTGGGACAGGAGCACAACCTTGGCTGCAGACCTAGCCCTGTTGCCCCAGGGGAGTCCCCTCCACCCCCAAGCACCGGGGAGAGCCCGGCCCATACTGCACCCTGACACAATCATATATTGACATCTGTTTAGACTGAAGGCAATATTTCACAGTTCAAATACCTAAATGTGTATCAATAGAGTATAAAATGTTTATTATTATTAATTTACATTGCTCCCATAAATGCCATGTAAGCTTTATGGGACAGATAAAAAGACATGGTCCATGAAATGAAGAGCTCACCATCTAATTTTAGAGGAGAGAGAACATGAGTAATGAAATAAGTCATACGGCTGGAGTGAGTCATCAGGAAAGATGTCCAGCGGTAGAAGAGGTAAGCTGCTGTGGAGCACTGAGCTGGCATCAGAGAGAGGAACACAGAGTCAGATGGAAATATCTGGCAGAGATAGCAGGATAAGAGGAAAGGGAGAAAAAAAACAGGGGTGCACACATAGACTAGGAAAATGACAATGTGAATCTCCTTGTGATGAAAATGTATACTGGATAAGGCTCAATAGGAATAAAAAATAGATATATTTTCTGGTGTTGGCACTGAAATCAAGCAAATGACTCTTTGCATGTGAATAGCATCCATAAAAATAGGATTAAGAGGATACTAATTGTATCACTCTGACTTCATAAATGTGCATATTGAATGATGAAAAATAACAATTTTATTTTACCAGAGGATACACAGTAAGAATACAGAGAGTTCATTTCAGACAAATCCACTGGAGGAAATATAAAAGTCTTACACTAGAGGCTCTCACTAAGCACCTACATAATGCCAGATTTTTCATATCACATGTTAAATAGTTTTTGGCAGCTCATACTAGGCAGTATTATTAATGAAAAGACTGTTTTAAAAAATTGGCAGACTCAGTGTGAAAGTGAAACTAATCATAATGCTGTGATGTGGGAATTATTTCAAGACTGGCAGAATTACATTTGTTTCATTAGCAGGGAATCACTTTAAAAGGCAAAAATACACAAGAAACATTTCTTGAAATAAACCAACCCAGTAACCAATTAGATGTGACAACAACTTCCTGTAAATTTGTAGTTTTATAGGCACTCCATACTGAGCAACCTGGAAGAATAGACATGAATTAAACCAGTTGCATGATTTCCAATTACTATTCCAATTTTCCAAACATTTTCTTTATGCAGACCGTCCCTTACCTTTGTTCAGACAATCTTTTGTAGATTGTGTAAGCACCAAGCTCAGTTTATGCTTCAGGTTACAGACCTAAGTTCTAATTTTGTGGAAAAACCTATGGACGTGCTTATATTCATGTACTGAGAGTAGTAAGTTGGTGCTCTATAGCTAGTACTCAGTGCATAAGGAGGAGCAGAACTTATGTTTAGAGCAATGGTGTAAAATAAAACAAAAACACCACTGAGGAGCGATGAAACTAAAGATGTTAAAGATGGGAAGGGCCTTTCTCAGTGCACATTCCCCAGTCTTGCCATTTCCTATAGTTTTTTTCCAGTTTGGTTTTAACAGAAAATTGCAGTTTGTCTTTCGGATCTTTCTTTGAAAGATCATTTTCCAGTACAAGAAATCACATTCTCCTTGAGTCTTTCCCATTATTAACTTTGGCATTTGTATATTAATTTCATCAGAGTATTCCTAATTACTGTCCAGAGCACAACACAAATCATGGATCCTTTTAGCCATACTGCATCTCTGAAGTCCAAACTTGACTTAGGCCCCAGACCAGACAGTAGTCTTTTTCAAACTCAGGGCTGCTGTAGATGTTTATATTAGTGCATTCCTCTTCTTTTTGTTATGGGAATGTGTTGCCCTGGAATATATTCTGCAGCCTTCTTCTTGGAGAGAGAGACCTGAAGTTGATCATCCATGTGTGCTCCAAATGAAACTTTCTGCACTCCACACTGTTCTGTTCCTTGTATGTTAACTACCACATTTCTGTTACCACATTACTGTCAGCCTGCTCACACGTGCAAGCGAGAGCAGAGGACTTCCCTCTGACTCTGATGCTACACCAAATGACCTTCAGCATCCGTTTGCTCCCATATGACCCAGCAAACTGCAGCCACAGCTGTTACCAAGCCCCGCAATGCTGAGCTGCATGGAGAGCTCTACTCTATGTTAGCTGGGTCAAAATGATACATTTACCAACGTTTTCTCCTATATGCGAGGGAACTTTGCTGTGTCTTTGACTGTATCTCATGGTTTCTGTGCTCCTGATGACAATTTTCCCTGGCCAGATGGCTTGAAACCAGCACAGTTCTCATTTGCAGGCCTGATGGCCTACAGTCTAAATCATGACCTCTGGTGATTTCCAGTAGAAGATATGAAGTCCTTTAAAGGCTATAAAGGAATATTTCAATGATTTCCCTTTTTACCATCTGATTTTTACTGAAATCATGAAAATGTAATGTTGGTTTTACAGATGAAGACCACACTACATGTTTGTAAGAACAATCTTGTCCTTCTCTAATACTGTAATATTTCATGTAGAGTATTTCATAGAATCATAGAATGGTTTAGGTTGGAAGGGACCTTAAAGATCATCTAGTTCCAACCCCCCTACCACACGCAAGGACACTTCCCACTAGACTAGGTTGCTCATAGCCCCATCCAACCTGGCCTTGAACACTTCCAGGGATGGGACCTTCACAACTTCCCTGGGCAACCTGTTCCAGTGCCTCACCACCCTCATAGTGAAAAATTTCTTCCTAATATCTATTCTAAATCTACCCTCTTCCAGCTTAAAGTCACTACCCCTCATCCTATCATTACACGCCCTTGTAAATAGTCCCTCCCCATCTTTCCTGTAGGTCCCCTTTAAGTACTGGAAGGCTGCTATAAGGTCTCCCCAGAGCCTTCTTTTCTCCAGGCTGAACAGCCTCAATTCTCTCAGCCTGTCCTGGCTCCTGCTGTTTTAAACATGGCTGTCCCTTGGCTGTCCCTGCCCAGGTGTTGGCAGTGGGGCACTGCAGTGCTGGCCTCTGTGAGGAGAGGCCAGGGGCTGCCCCATGCCGGACATGTCTGGTCCCAGCCAGCTCCAGTGGACCCACGGCAGGGCACAAGTGAGCCCATCAGCGATGCTGGTGGCGCCTCTGTGGTAACATATTCAAGAAAGGGGAAAAACACTGCACAGGCAGTGAGGAGAAAGATAAAAAATTGTCAGAAAAAACCCTGCAAGCACTAAGTTCAGAAAGGGAGGAAGTGCTCCAGGACCTGGATTCCTGTCTGTGCTCCAGTGTACAGATATTCCCCTGCAGCCCATGGAGGATCCCATGCTGGAGCAGGTGGCCATGTCCGGAAGGAAGCTGCAGCCCATGGAGAGCCCTTGCTGGAGCAGGGGAAAAGTATGAGGAGGAAGGAGTGGCTGAGGTAAACTGTTATAAACTGACCCTAACCCCCCATTCCTCATGCCCCTGCACCATTTGGCAGAGGGGAGGAGGCAGGGAAGTGGGAATAAAGAAGTGAAGCTGAGACTGGGAAAAAGAGATAAGCGGGGGGAGGTGTTTTAGTGTCTTTGTCTCTCATAATACCAGTCTATTTTTAATTGGCAATAAATTAAACTAATTTTCCCCAAGTCAAGTCTGTTTTGTCTGTGGCAGTAAATAATCTCCCTGTCTTTGTCTTGACCCACAAGTTATTAATCTTGTTTTCTCCCACCGTCCTGTCGAGGAGGGAGAATGAGTGAGCAGCTGGGTGGGCATCTGGCAACCACCAAGGTCAGCTCACTAAACATGGTATCATTCTTTCACTACTTGCATTCTTTCTAAGTTTTCTCATTTTCTTTCCTATAATAATTTATTTTTATTATTATTTGAATTTTAATATTTTAAAATAAATTCAAGAGATACTTACCACTATGATGCCATTTTTAGAATTACTGTATGCAGGTTAATGTTTTTGTATGCTCACTTAATGAAGATTTAATGATATTTTATTAAAAAATAAATATCTCTGCTCATTTCATCAAAATTCAATATCTGCTTAATATTTGTTGATGAATTATTTAATATATCATTGCACCATCAATAGATCAACTTAATATCAAGAGTAAGTTTATAGTCTGACTTGAGAGATACAGCAAACAGAACAAATATACGGAGATAGACTATATACAGAAATATTGATTACTTCAAGTAAGTGGAAGTAATATGTGTTCTGTTTTATAGTGTGAGCCACCTTTCATATACATATTTAATACTCAACCATTTTCATAGGGAACCAATCTTATAAACATTTCCCAAATCCATGAAGTATTACTATTATAGTAGATGGTATACCTCTTCTGAAAAAAAAAATCCTTTAGGAAAAAAAATCCAATTTTATTATACCTAAGCAAGGGAAGGGGATGTGTGTGGGGGTAATAATCTGCTCTCTGTTGTCTTAGATTCAGCAAAGCTAAAACTACTTGTTTTCTCTTCTAATTGGAAATTCTTTGCTTGGAAGAGTCTACCCACAACTTCTCTGGGCAGTTCAAACGTTATTGCTCTCGGCAATAGTATGAACTCCTAAAGAGTATGTAGGTAGACAAAAATAACGGTGTTTCTTTCTGCAGTGTAAGTACTTAAGTGTGTTTCTTTAAAAAGAAGTGCACCAAGTTCTGAAACAGACGTAATTTTACAGCCATGTTCTAGATCTCATGAAAGGCAATGAATTACAGTGGAATTGCTGTCAAACAGTCATAGTAGCCCTAACAGTATTGGCATAATAACTAGATGTATTTTTCTTTAAATAGCTTTGTAGCTTATAGTGGATTGTGAGGAGCTTTAGTTTTTCTGTTAGTATTTCCAAGAAAAACTGATGTGGACATATTAAATACATAAATATTTTCTATTATAGAGGCTAATGTGATTCGTTCATGAACAGTTCTGTTGATTTATGATGTAGTATAATGCAAGGAGCTTATATTCTGCTGATAGATTCAAATAAGGCAAGTTGGAGGCTAAAGTGTTTTACACTGTATCTTGAAAATACGCATAAGCTTAGTGAGCAGAAACTAAACATTTTCTCAGTTGCAACCTGAAGAAGGAGGAATGTGACCCCAAAATCATATGTATCATTCACTAAGACATTTGGGGGCCCATCTTTACTTTTTTAAGAACTGATATTTTGACTGTGCTCCTATATTTTAATTTCTATGGAGGCAGACTCTTGAATAGCATCATTCTGAACTTATAAAACTATGCTAGAATATGGAACCCCTCTGCATACTACCCACTAACCTGTAGGGTGTCAAAGTAGGTTACATGGTGCCACTGCTATATTCTATCTGAGAGATTTTAATAAGGGGTAGTTCCATTCCAACTTAGTTTTCGCTCCTCAGTAGTCTTGCAGAGATTGCAGAAATGCAATTTCAGGTGAAAAAAAAGCATAGTGAGATGTATCAAGGTTCATATATGAAATAAATTTCTACATTCTTTGTGACAGAGAAAGATGGAAAAAATGAAGAAAGCAATTTGAGCTGAAACTGTCACAGCCCAAGAGCAGCTGAAGGTCTAGTAACACCTCCCTACAAGAGAACACCCTATAGAAGCTTTCATGCAGAGGGCACAGTATCCCTCAAGTCCTCATTTTTGTCTTTCAACAAATTAACAGCATTGCCAGCTCATCAAGAACCAGCTATGGCCTAAGAATCTAAAAGCATGAGACATGATGGCAAATCAAGGAATTAGGATCATTAGCTCAAAAGTTAGCTGTGTCAAATCTCATTTTACATAATACGGTAAAGGGAGTCAACAATGCACACCGTGTTGAAACACGCTGGCCATTCCATGTAGACAGTCATTCATTCTGCTGCACTACCTTTAGCTTTCCAGTTGTTAACTACTATCAGGGTTAAAAATATTTCTGTTTGATCTAATTTTTATTTTTCTAACTTTAACCTTGGGCTGGTTTGCTAGATTAAACTGACAATTTACAATAAGGTATCTCCTCCTGTTCAAGCAAATAAATGGATTGATTTCTTATATTTGTATTAGAAATAATGTTTTGATAACCCAAATACTTGATGTTGCAGTTTTCTGTATCTACAACAATATTAAAAATCTTGCCAAATATGGGCATCAGAACCAGACTGTTGTAGTGTATTCTCACACAAGCATTGTTTTCCCTATAATACTTTTTAGCTACTTAAAGAGATGCGGAAAGTTTTCTTAGACCCTCTATTTTTACTGAATTGGACATCAATAGTAGAAATGATAAATTATCCAGTTCACTTACAGGATACCAGGTAGCTTCTGTCTGTTACTTTTTGCAGTATTATAAGGTTGTTTATGTCATGGTTATTTCTGAAAGAAAAATAAGGCTGTCTTTGCACAGTAACCTGATAGAAAGAACAACCTACCCCTTGGAATTTCACCTTGAAGTGAAATAGGTTAAACAAAAAGTAGATTTCAATTCAGTTTTTGTCACGAGGGAGCTTTTTAGGGTGCTAAAATCATATTCAATGCATTTCTGTTGTCATAAATTGTAACTACAGTTGAGTAAGCTTACATTCAGTTCTATCTTATTTCTTCTTCCCTTCTCCTTATTCTATACTCTAAATGCCATTCATCTAAATGGAAGTTTCAGAAAAAGCTTATTAAAAACTTTATAAAAATGTAATACACATTTTGGAAAAGAGATGGAATACGTCCCTCAAGGAGAAACATTCATCAGAAAGTTTAAAAATGAAAGGCAGGGTTTCCAATCTCTTTCAAACACATGAAACAAAGATCTTCACAAAAGCAAATGTGTGCACATGAACGCTCTCATTTTAAAACTTACTCAAATTTTGAATGTTTGCAAAAAAAGAAAATCATCATAGATAATATGGTACACATTTTCCCTTTTTTTAAAAAATAAATCTTTTTACTTCATTGCAATATTTTGTGCCACAGAGCAAACCCAAATATTGTCAAAATGCAGACAAGGTCAGTTTACAGGAGAAAAAAAATATGGAGTTTTTAAAATAGCAGTAAATATCATAAATCATTAATATAATGAGTGCTTTTACCATACCTCTCCAATAGTTCTGCCAACACCACACACTCATTTTAAAGTTAACGGTAAGTTGCATGGGCAAGCTATGTTCAGACTTATAATATAGCATAAGTTATTAGATTCACTCTTATTCTTTCTTGTCTATACCTAAAGGTATCATTGACTGATTAACTAGCCATTTCACGATGGTTTGTAGTAGGTGAGCTCTAATGAAAACAAACACAGCACAGCAAATTTGATGTGGTACTCCCCTCCTAAACCTCATCACCAAACTGCCTATAGGCATCCAACAATGAAAAGTAACTGTACAACGGGTCATACAAACACAGCATGGCAAATATATAAACTACTTCTGCAGTATTTTTCACCCTGATGGACCAGAAATGTAAAGCAGAGGATGATTTATAAAACAGAAAGAACTACCAGCAATGGAACTGCTATGATGTTGCTCTTACTGTTCTTTTTCCTCTTTTTTTTAACGAAGATGAGTATATGATTCAGTTACAAGCTAGATGCATGAGGTAAGAAAGATACGGTAATAAAGGCCAAGGAGAAGAGGGGGAAGAAGAAGAAGATGTGCAACTTTAGAAGGATCAGGCTGAAGCGAAGATATGGTATTAAGGATGGTGATCAGGGACTACAGCCATTTCGTTCTTAAAGCTGTAAAGCCATTGCCTTTGACTAAAAAGCAAATCTAGTCAAAACTGTTGTAACTTGTTACTTCAATAGAGAATAAATTTTTAATAGGCATAGTTCCAAATAACTCTGTGACTGTTCTAATATGGACTAGTGAAAATATCACCTCTTAATTTCATTTGGAATTTTAAGGAAGAAGAGAAAAAGGAAGGACAAGAATGGACAAGAGAGAAGAATATAAAAACAGAAAATCATGAGTCTGGCTCAGCTTTCAAGAACCACTTAATGGCTGATAGAGTCTATCACTCAATATATTTACAAGATAGGAGTTTTGATTAAAGAAAAGGTAAATGTAAATACCTTTGAGTTGCTAAAACTATGTACAGAAATACTGAAAAATAGTTAGTAATTCCAGTGCAAAACAAGAACTGAATTTATTTTCTTTTTCTTTAGTATGTTTTAGGTTTCCATATATATGTATGAGCTGTTTTACTGTTTTGAAATATAACACTGATTATAAATAATGGAAAATCTCATAGCAGTAGCTTGCAACATTCTTCAAAAATGGATATAAAGGTATCGAATGCCACTGCACCTTGCTAATAAGTCATTCAGACTCTAAGGGTAAGTGTAGGTATAAAATCCAAGCTCTTTGCCTGAATATTAAATACTTGTTAAACAGACATTTACAGACAAAGGAAATTCACCATGTGTTTCTGAATTACCAAGCATGATATTAATATTCAATTGGTGAGCTGCTGTGTAAAAAGAAAGACCTGCTAGAGGCTTAAAATGCTAAATGCATGTCTCCATTTACTGTAACTGAATACTAAAAGCACTGCTCTGTCATACATTAGAAAGAAAAGTTCAAGAGCCATTATAATGTAGGAAAAGTACTTGGTTTGAGTTCTTAGAATTAATTGAAGTCATAAGCACAATAAGGGAAGAAAAAAAAAAACTTTGCCTGCATGAATCTATAGTACTTTCCTTCTTAAAATTGTATCTCTCCTAGGCTTTTGTATTAATCAGTACTTGAAAGGATTTCTGTTAGAGATGAGTGAACAGTGCTGGTTAAATTAAAAGCTGATTCAAACCTTTTGCCATCATTTGCACTTTTTGAACCATACTTACTAAGATTCAAATATGTTTGGCTACAGATTTCTTCTTACTCTAGCTAGGGAAAACAGAAGAAAATTATAGTTTTCCTACTATGCTGAGTCCATCCATGTGAATTCACTGAGATAATATGATCTCAGAAAATGCTCAGGTCAACTACCATGGCAGATACCATGAAACTAATTCTGTATCTTACGTAGGCAGCCAGTCTGGGGATGGGGCCAACAGAAAAGGAAAATCACATAGTCTGTGTTTAAAGATCTATGGTAGCCAACACCAGGAAATCTACAGTGACAGGATGTGAATAGGACCTAATTCCCCATCCCCTTAAAGACAGGTGGTATCTGCCAGAAGAACTGCACTCTTCTCTTCCTTGCTCTGTTCTCACAGAGGAGGAAGTATGGAGGAAGGATTGTCCTGTACAAAGCAGTATCTCAGACTTAATAAATTGTAGCCTCTGTCACTGACTACTTGTTACAGCAAAGAGTACCATAGCACTGCAGACTCCAAAGAAATGTCTTGGAATGTGCAGTGCTTCATGGTCTATGGCTGAAGTTAGCTCAGGCAGTTGCACCTTTTGTGGTTGTATGGTGTGGCACTATGACTACTGGTCATTAGACATGTGCAGAGGGTTAGGCTATCATGTATGTGATCTGGCCCTCTTCACACATCTTCGAAGGGATCAAGCTTGAAAATGGTATCCTGTGTTCCAGCAAGATGATACCTGGGGCATACTCCTCTGCCTCCTGCCAGAAACAATTTCAGGAATAACATTTTGAGGAAGCACCTTTCCTCAGCATTCCCAGGACTTTGGGCAGGACTTTTCATTCACCATCTGCTAGATATGGGCTCCTGCAAGAGAGGGAATGAAGGAAAATTTGTTATTTAACAAGCATTATTACAACTACTACTGTATCTCTGATTGACAGGCTTCTACAGGGAGTGAATTATACTCTTTCTAAACAATGTAGGCATAAGATTTCTGCAGCAAATAGTGTATAGGAGTACATATACCATAAATAGATGATTCATAGTTTCAAGACTTGTGCCAGGCAACATCTGCTCCTCATTTCCCTCTTCTTCCCCACCTTCTGCTGATGATAACAAGGAAGGGAAGACTGGGAGGACGGCCTCAGATATCTTCAATACAATGAAGTTGGTGGTGAATTTGCTTATGTCAGAAGGTGATTTCCTAGTGAGCATCAGGTGTTAGGGTAGTCCAGGCTCTCAAGTACGATAGTGCCCACCTTGCACATGAAGATGAGAGACATAAGTTAAGAGATGTGACCTTCTTAGTCTGCTGAACCTACCACAAGCCATTCAGGATGTAGGGGATATCATGGTCCCACAGACAGATTCTTACCCCATTCACCAACAGTGTTTTGAATAGTGAATAGACTAGAAAAAACAACAGCCATGACACTAGGTAGCATCTGAGATGACAGCGAAGAAGAATAAAGGACACTATCAGACAATGGAAAATTCTGATAATCTTTCCTTGGGACACCGAAATTGAGAAAGTTTCCAAAATAGGTTGAGACATTGTGGGCCTCCTTTCTTCATCCCATATGCAATAAGGTAGTGGCCTATTATGTGACCCTCCTAAGAGATACTAGCAGCTGCAATGGGTGTCATTTCCAAGCTGTGAGTGTGAAAGGTAGCACGAGTGATTTGTTGAATGTGAGCACTTCCATCGAGCTTGTTGTTGTGTCATGAGACATGCCTGAGGTAGACACGTCAAGTCGGTCACATGCTCTAGTAATCAGTGCTGCTTAAACAAGGTCACAGGAGAAATCTTTCAGATAGCCATAGGTAAGGAGAGTAGTTCATGGATGTAAATAACTGAAGTTCTACTTATAGGAAGGAACAGGTTGGGACACTGTGTCACTGTGTCCTGCAACAGTTTAAAGCTGAAGACATTAGCAAGCAGTGCTTGCTGACCACTTTGGTTCTGAGGACTTTGTTACCCAACAACGCATAAGCAAGCACGTCTCTTCTGATGCCAATAGGACGTAACTATGAACTGGGCAGCCTATGCAAATTTTGTGCGTCACATGCAAATCATAAGCAAAATCTGATTTATCTGTTTTATAATCAACACTGTCCTTCGAGGTTGCCATCTTATTTGGGTTTAGTACTATAGCAGTGTTAGTGACAATGCTATTACCATCAATATCAGTCTAATTGATTCAGAAGTCTACAGCACACTCAACAGTGCGTTACATAAATCTATTCAAATATTAAGGAAAGCTTTAACAAATGTATCTGCTCCTAAGAAAGAAGAATGGAAAAGCCTGAACAAAACCAGCATTTTGTTTCTTCTCAGGTAGCATGTCTCTTTCTCTGTAGTTCTATTTAAAAAGAAGCATATAGCTCTATTGCCTCAGGAAGCACCAAGAAAAGATATTATTCTATCACAAAGGCATGATTTCCTCCCTGTTCTCTCATTACTCCCAGAGGTTAGCAATTTGCTACTTGCTCTGAACAATGTCAAGTGCTGTCTCAGCAACACTGAACACCACATGGGACTTTGAGGGCAGGAGACGGGGAAAATCATAGTTCCAGTTTTCCTTTTGTCCAGTTTCCTCCTGGATGAAATGATTAAGCAAGTTCTACCTCTGCTTTTGCTCTGTCCAGATTAGTTGTTGCAGCAAAGAGGCTGGGAAGACAGTTTGAAATGTTAAGTCTCAAGGTAAATAAGTGTAATAGATCGAAACCCAGAACTGCTACCAACTTGTACGCACTGAATTAATAATCTTGTACACACGTGACATAAACCCCATCCCACAGAATCCTTGTACCTTAAT
The DNA here is from genome assembly GCA_013397275.1 of Burhinus bistriatus. Classification (NCBI taxonomy): domain Eukaryota; kingdom Metazoa; phylum Chordata; class Aves; order Charadriiformes; family Burhinidae; genus Burhinus; species Burhinus bistriatus. The sequence continues at coordinate 51,570 of VYXH01005718.1, forward strand.
TCATATTGCTTCTAGCTTAATTTGAAATTCTCTAACTCAGAAAAATTTCTACTTGTAGTCACTTATTCTTGTTTGGGGACTATGACTTCTTCTCTTTTCATTTTCTCCTATATAATATGTATGACTTGGTCATATTTTGAGGTAACATTTCAAATAACAGTTAGGTGTTGCATATAGCTATGTTTTAATCTAATTTGTGACTAAACTTTATGGTTACATTTTATGGTTTTTTTCTTTTTATAATGACAGATGAGAAAGAGAGACCAAGAATTTTAATTAAAGTAAAGTAACCTTAAATACAAAAAAGTGGTTCGGAGATATTTTATTGAATTCCTTTAGAAAAAAAAAATTATTAAATGGGCTGATGCGTTTAGTATTGGCTCAATGACACACTATCAGAATACATTACAGGATAGTAATTTCTATATTTTATACATAAATATTTCTTTTAATTCATACAATGGTATTTTCATTACTGAAATGCTGGTAGATGTTAATAAGGCTTTCTATTAGTCAGTACCCATTCTGTTATCTTATTCTATATTGCATACCTTGATAGTTTCAAATATTGCTTTTTCTTGAAAAATGCTCAACAAATTCGTAGCTGGCACAACCTTTCAGAAGAAAGTGGAACTGCTTCAGGGATTAGTTTGCTCTTTCTATCTAAGAGTTTCTGAACTTATAGACATTGTCTGACAGCGACTACAAAAAAAAAACATTGTGGGTTCCAATGTTTATTACCTCACGATGATTCCCAGAATGAATCTGTTCAGATTACAATAAATATAGGCCTAGATTCTGAACTTTGGTTGAGCTGAGTTCAGTGCACATTGAAATAAATAAATAAATAAAGGCAGGCAGGGATGGAAAATGGCATTAAGACATTTTAGTGATCCTGCAGTCCTGACCCTGGTCAGTGAAAAATCTAATAAATCCCTCCCAGAACACTTGAAGAATGCCAGACACCCAGCCTCAGAAAGTAAGTGACACAGGTGACCAAAAGGGAGTGAAGCACAGATCACATGCAAAGGACCAGACTTGGCCTGTGCAAAGCAGTAGATCTATCTGATGCCTTTTAAAAATCTGTCTGATGTGTGTAAACTGGAGTCTGAAAGTCAAGCTGAATTTTGTTCAATGTATCTCCTGACAATAAATACCCCAGTAAGAATTTAGTCAACAGAACAGTCCTGATGATTATATGACCAGAATAGAATACATTTCACTTTTTTACACGTATATTGATACCGCAGTACTGACACAGCAAGAAGGATGGTGATTTGATGTTGATCGCTAAGCTGGTGCATAGGAAGACACAAGAGGATCAGACCATAGGGGAGGTATTGCCATTGCTGTTTTTCCAATCAGCCCAGTTAATCTGCTTTCTTCTTAAATAAGTTATGTATGAACAGATCCAAATGGTTACCACGCTGTTTCAGAAAGCATGACACATTTTAAGCCCAATCTTTCTCTTTTACAAAAGGTATACGAAATCATTAGACTGTTCCAAGGATAACGTATAAAACAGGGCTGTGCTTTAGACCTCAGAAATGTTTCAGCAGAACAGCACTGTCAATTTATAGTCCAGGCTTTAGTGGCAAGTGATTAAACCTTGACAAAATATCTTTCTTCTAAAACAGCACTGCATGGAAACATATTATTCTTTATGATTAATGCAGTGAAGTGTGCGCTGTAAGATGCCCTATTCAGTTGTACACATTCAGAGAGCTATCATTACTGTAATATATTAAAAGGTCCAAGCTGCGACTGAATAATGCCTATGAGTTACAGAGGAAAGGAGCTCTTGGAAGTCTTTTGTACAAACAGGAGAACCAAATACTGATTGTGAAAGATGTTCCTTTGAGCCAAACTAAACATAGGTCTATGCATCACCATATATTGCACAGAACTTCCATAGCCAAGCAGCTATGGCAGCAGACTTCAGAAGAGCCCAGGCTCCTTTTTCATTGCAGCTGTAATGTTAAAGAGTTGTAAGCTTAAAAACTTGTCAGGTGCTACAAAATGATGTAATACCAATAATTAGAGAACATTTGGAGATTTTCTTTTTGCCCACTTGACGTTCCTATACTAGGAACCAGTATAGGTGAACCCATCAGCTTCAAAATGGAATTGTTTTAAAATAAGGAATTACAAATAATAATAATGGTTCTTTTTAAGTTCTCTGATACGGATCAGAGTATTTCAGTCCCACTTCTATAGCTGTAGAGGAAAAAACAAATCATAACTTCACACTGACAGCCAGACAACAGCCTTTGAACAGGTTAGTCTTGCGTAACTCTCGAAACATTGCTGAACTTCATGGTACATAGGTCTTGAAACAGTCCTTTCCTAAAGGCTCAATCTTCTCCTAAGTCTAACTTTTCTACAAGCAAGTTCATAAAGGCCTGAAAAATGAAACATAACCTTAATTTTATTATTTATCCTGTGTGCGCATATGACCTCTGTAGCTTATGTTTTGCTTAAACAACACACTTACACTGGGTCTGGCTGGGATAGAGCCAATTTTCTTCATAGCAGCCTGTATAGTGCTGTGTTTTGGGTTTGTGACTAAACCAGTGTTGATAACATACTTATTTTTTCATTGTTACTGAGCACTACTTGCAGTGTAAAGACTTTCTTTGTTTCTTACTCTGCCCCTCCACCAAGTGAACAGGCCAGGAGTAGGCAAGAAGCTGGGAGGGGGCACAGCAGGGACAGCTGACTCAAAAGGGCCAAAGGGATATTCCAGGCCATATCATATCATGCTTGGCAATAAAAAAAATGGGAAGGCGGGGGTCTTTCAAGGTAGTTGATGTCCAGAGACTGGCCGCACATCAGTCTGCTTGTGGGAGGTACTCAGGTATTGCTTTTGCATTGCTTCTTTTGTGTTCTTTTGGTTTTGTTTTTGTTTTGCGGGAGGGCAGTCCCTCTTTCCTTTACTTATTCAACTGTCTTTATCTCAACCCATGAGTTTTCTTGCTTTTGGTCTTCCTATTCCTAGTCCAGTAGTGGTGGGGAGTGAGCAAGTGGCTGCGCGGGTGCTTGGCTGCTGCCCGGGATCAACCCAGTACAACTCTTTAAATGTTTGTCAGGGTTGCAGGCAGGTGAATGGACTGCTGACCTGGCCCTGGCCAGGTTAAGTTAAGTTAAGTTAAGTTAAGTTAAGTTAAGTTAAGTTAAGTTAAGTTAAGTTAAGTTAAGTTAAGTTAAGTTAAGTTAAGTTAAGTTAAGTTAAGTTAAGTTAAGTTAAGTTAAGTTAAGTTAAGTTAAGTTAAGTTAAGTTAAGTTAAGTTAAGTTAAGTTAAGTTAAGTTAAGTTAAGTTAAGTTAAGTTAAGTTAAGTTAAGTTAAGTTAAGTTAAGTTAAGTTAAGTTAAGTTAAGTTAAGTTAAGTTAAGTTAAGTTAAGTTAAGTTAAGTTAAGTTAAGTTAAGTTAAGTTAAGTTAAGTTAAGTTAAGTTAAGTTAAGTTAAGTTAAGTTAAGTTAAGTTAAGTTAAGTTAAGTTAAGTTAAGTTAAGTTAAGTTAAGTTAAGTTAAGTTAAGTTAAGTTAAGTTAAGTTAAGTTAAGTTAAGTTAAGTTAAGTTAAGTTAAGTTAAGTTAAGTTAAGTTAAGTTAAGTTAAGTTAAGTTAAGTTAAGTTAAGTTAAGTTAAGTTAAGTTAAGTTAAGTTAAGTTAAGTTAAGTTAAGTTAAGTTAAGTTAAGTTAAGTTAAGTTAAGTTAAGTTAAGTTAAGTTAAGTTAAGTTAACTGAACAACATGTGAGAAACTACAAGACATGACATGAGAAATGGCTGGACATGGCAAATAGCAGTCTGAGAAGCTGCCAGGGCTTAATGACAATGCCACGAAGGAGAACTGGATCTCACGGGTGTGTAAAGGGAGCTACAGGAAAGGACTGATCCTCACAGATCCCTGCAGGAAGCACTGAGTCCCCTTGGGAGTGTGTTTGCCCAAGGCCAGCACTGCAGGGGTAACTGTGTGCCAGTAATGCTGTGCACCACTGTCACCCATGTAGTGACAGCAAAAATACCAAACCGGGTACAGATGTAGCAATGCTGGGACAGAAAGTGAAAAAATAAATAAGGGCAGGTTCCTTGTCTGAGGGGACAAGGGTGGTAAAAAGAGGGTCAAGAACCAGAAAAAGTGATAAATAAAAAGCTGTAAATAATTTCATTGGTGCTGTCCAGGGGTGCTTGTCAGACAGTCCTGTGTTTGATCATCCCAGGCTGTGACTGGCTAAACCCCAAGGTGTGGAATGTGACTCACTCAATAAACCCCTGTAATGGAAGAAGGCTCAGTGGAGGTGGGCAAGGGTGATGTGACCATGAAGCTCAGAGAATAATGCAAAGCTCATTTTATCTCAACACAAAGGGGACCAGAGGATGGCCTTTGTTATAGATAAATAGTTATCAACAGTTGAGTGTTTCAGCTGGTGGTGTAAATGTTTCTTCCTGAATTCTTTAAAAGAGTGTGTGGTGTTCTCTCACCAATATTACAGGAAAAACTGCAGGTCCTCTGACTGAAAAATCAAGTCAGACACCTGTGTTATGACCAGAACAGGTTTGTTGTTCTGCTCCAGGCTGTGCAGGTCAGGCCAGGGCTGCTTGCCAGGGTCCTCCAAACAGCCCCAGTCACACGCTTTACCTTATATAGTCAGTTTTTTCCCTTTTTTCCTCCTCCTGGATAAATAATTCTCATCCATTAAACTTTTTCACCATTTGCTCCAGTTTCACTGACTTTACATGCTTGCTTTTTTAATTTTGGCCTTAGATATCAACCCCTTGGCATACCAGCAGCACCTGTTACACTATTTTTTGGCAACTTTTGCTTAAATTCCGCTCCTGATACTCTCCTCCCACAACTTCTGTAGTTTCTGCCTTTCTTGTCTTAGTGGAGCTGGACGAAATCACACATTTTTTGCATCATAAATTGGAACCAAAATATTAAATGTCAAAATTTGTTTGAAACAAAATACTATTGAAATATTACATTTTGTCTTGTCAAAATATTTTTGTTTGTATAGATAAGATGAAAAAGTTTCACTTCAGTAATATCATTTAGAATATACAAGTCAAAATGAAGATGCCAATATAAAGTGTTTTGACACTATTAAGGAATTATGTTACAAAAATTCTGCTGATTTGTTCTGTAGTTTGGAGGTGTGGGAGAGAATCTGTCAGAGTACAATATATTAGTGAGAAAAGAACTGTCCTAAGAAAGGTATTAGCTAAGAAATGTTTTCAGCAAAAGTATTAAACTATGACATGGTCGTTTTTATCAACGTTACCAAAATAGAAGTACTGATGGTTAGCATTATCAAATGTTGATGTTAATAGCTGGGAATGGCATTTTTAGGCATTTAGTAAACACTTCTGTTGTAATTAAAGAAAGGGAAACTGGGCAAATTTGAGAAAGAAAAGATATGTAGTGTTTTATAGCAAATGTCATCACTCAGACATGAGCTCTTTCTCAGCTAGAGCCAAACAATGCAATTTACTAATGAAGCTTTACAGAAAGGAGCAAATAAATACGACCATGCTGTTTCAACAATTATGTTATCCAAATGCATTGCAGATCACTTTATTTTCTTAAATACGACAGACACCCCAGGTGAGAAGAACGGCCAGTGCAATGGAGAGGGAAAGGAAGTAGTACTTGTTTTAGTCACATCTGATGAGGCAAACCAAACATAAAAATCTAGATCGGTAAAACATTCAGTCTATCTAAAAAAACTGAGTCACTAGTTCTCAGATGAATCATCACTGTTCATAGCAATAATATAGCATCATAGATGTGCATAGCACTTACAGTGTTCATTTAGAAAAATATTGTTTCATCACCAAGGAAATAATTTGCAACTTTTTACAACCTATAATTCAAAGGACGACAATGCTCCTAGATTCACAACACCAAAAGTGTCTGCGCTGCATTCTAACAAACCTTTGCCCAGACATTTCTACAGACAAATTAATAGAGTGATTCTCAGAAGTGTTAAGAAAACACAGTTGGTTTTGGTTACTGCTAAAATTCTGAGAAAAGCAGAAGTATCTTTGCTATCACCAGCTGTGGAATTTGGATAATGAGGTAAAGTCTCTGTCGCTCAAAGAACAATGAAGACTGGCCTTGCTATCTCTTGTGCAGGCTGAGGGAGTGGAGACTC
>VYXH01005718.1:58498-82498 GCA_013397275.1 Burhinus bistriatus
GGTCATCCTGTTGTCCACCAGGACTCCCAGGTCCCTTTCCACAGTGCTGCTTTCCAGCAGGTCAGTCCCTAACCTGTACTGGTGCATGAGGTTATTCCTCCCCAAGTGCAGGACCCTACACTTGCCCTTGTTGAACTTCATGAGCTTTCTCTCTGCCCAGCTCTCTAGCCTGTCCAGGTCATGCTGAATGGCAGCACAGCCTTCCAGTGTGTCAGCAACCCCTCCCAGTTTTGCTGATGGTACACTCTGTCCCTTCATCGAGGTCATTGATGAATATGTTGAACAGGACTGGACCCAGTACTGACCCCTGGGGAACACCACTTGTCCCAGACCTCCAACTAGACTCTGTGCCACTAATCACAACCCTCTGAGCTCTATCTGCCCTGACCAAAGATTATTCCCTGAATCTATGACACATCTCCCAATAGCAAGTTTCATCAAAACTGATACATTCACACCAAAATTTTAGATTTCATTGACCATTGTCGTCAAATAGCAAACAGCTCCATCCAGCTATAACTACAAGTGTTTATTTATTATTTTTACATATCCAGGTTTATTAAGCAACCAACTTATCACTAAATCACTTTGTAATGAACATATGAAGTCCAATCCTTTCATTCTGCAGAAAGATGTGCAATTCACATACATATATGTCTAATATTACTCAATATACTTGTGCTATTGTAAGTTTTCAAATTTTACGTGGGTTTATAGTTATTCCAGTGGGTGAATTTCACTCCTACTAGGAAGTATGACTAGGACTAAGGCAATCTTGCAGGTAGTTTATGCCCAGTTCAGTTAGTATAGTGGCATAGGGGATATGAACTTCTAACTCCATTAATAATTTCAAAACAAGAAGTCCATCCACAGGTAGCAAGTGCAATGTCTACAATTAACTTAAAAAGAATTTTGCAGACTTTTTCATTCTCCTTTGGTCAGGTAAGCTACATTTCTTGTAAACTCAAGCAATTTCCTTAAGACCCTATGGGTTACCAATTAAACCAAAAGAATTCCCATGATACAGCATTCCAGACAGCGATTCAAATCAGCTTACTCTACAAGCAGCACAACATGCCATCCATCTCTGCTGTACCTTGAGATACAACTGCACTTGACAAATGCCTTTAACCAACTACTGTGAATGGCACTAATATTTTGAGACAGATATTTGTGGATGGCCAAAGTAAGGGCAGCAGCCTTCTGCACTTTGTCGATTTGATTCAGCCTGAAGGCTGAAGTGAAATGTTAGCTTTACTTGTTTAGGAACACATGCAAATGAAGGAAAGCTAAAATGTGTATCATGAATATAACAATACACTTTTGCGCACATTGAATCTCTTTTTCTGCTGTTTCATAGGCCATATATATACTGTGTATGGGTGGAGTTGCCTTAGATCACGCACAATTTTCAGATAAACCTTTGACTTTATCAATGCTTTTGTATAAAAAGCATTTGCTCCCAAGAAAATCACCTGTAAGCAAATTTCAGATTTATTTATCTTGTATTCCTGACTGTATTCTGTGCCACTGTGTGACCGAAAGAGGAGGACAAAGAGAAGATAAATGTCAGGACCCTTGTCTGAGACCAGGCTTTTGAGAGACTTCTTACATCTTCCAGAGTTAGACGTACTGAATGTGGTTAGAGAACAAAGCAGGCATGTATATTCAACATAAACAGCCTGATTTATATCTGGAAGAGCTAGATTTGATCAGAACATATTCAGTGTCTGCATTTTCAGGTATAGGGCACCTGGGTCACAGAAGATTGACATATTACTTTGTCCAAAATCCTGTACAGAAGTATAAACTCCTCAGGAACTGACCAAATAAGAAAAAAAAAAAAAGCAGTAAGTGGATGCTTAGTCATCCCATCATCTTGCAAAAAGTATAGAAACAGAACTGTAAAAAAAAGAAATGACGTGCACATCCTGAAAATATATTAATTTCATTGTTTTAACAATTTTTTGTTATTGAAATCTGAAGCAAGAAAAGATAGTTGTCCAACATAACATACAAAATCATAGTTTATTTAAAACTTAGGAAGTTTACAATACATTTTGCATCCTGAAGTCCTAGTCAAAGATTAGGAACAGTAGACGCCAGTCAGACAATTCAGAAAAACCTCAAATAGAGTGAGACTAAGAATTCCGTTTTATATCACTGTTTTCTGAGCAAGACTGAGTTCAAGTAATGTGCATATAGTGAATACAATAAAGCTGTGTCACACTGCGTAACACTGAACCTAACATAGGGTAATTATTCATGAAAAAAACCAGACTTGTAGTCCCTAGCTTTTTGATTGACTGGACCTGATGCAGAGGAGTCTATAGCAAAGAAGGATCTCTGTGTCACTTTGGCAATATACATCAACTTTATGCACAGGACCATCTTTAAATATGAGTCCAGAAACCACAATCAGTGACTCCTTGCCCTTTTACTTGACAATATGACCAAAGCTGTAAACTTGTTTTTTATGGTAGAAATACCTATGCACTATGAATTTAACTAACTCATTTCATAATGGGTTGTTTGTTATCTGAGCTGATGCAGATGTGAACTGAAAGTAAAAGACTCCAGAACACATTTGTAGGACTCTGTGCCAAAATGAGTTTTCTTTTTTGAGCCAGTACTTCAGAAACAAACACATATCCCCATTTTATCCCTTTAGCACTGAGAAAAGAATATTACATTAATCATTCAAACTATGTATAAAGTAGTCAAATTCCAGCTTTCAGGAAAAATATTAGTTGAAGACAATGAGAGGATATTGCTCATTCTTTAATTTAGGAAAGGTAATACTAGAATTCCCTCAATCCTTTTTGCAAAAAAAAAATAAAAAAAATTGCAGGAAAATTGCACTGCAAAGAAATTGAAAGTTTATATTTAAACTCAAGTAGTTAAACTGCTGTGAACTCTTTAGAAAAGAGTACCCAGCAAATATTCCCTCATCACGAATATTTGTAACATGCAAATAGAACTAGTAAGATAAGTGTCACTATCTGGAACTATTAGGCAGAGGGTTGTCTTTTCTGACTAGTTCTTCTTCTAGGGTTCAGTGTGAACCTTATTTTCTTCATTAAAATTGTTAGGTTCAAGTTAAGCTTCTAGAAATTTACTTTCTTAAAAACCTCCCAATATTTTTCTGAATTCTGAAAAGCAATTAACACATCTATGCTAAAAGACAGTCTTTATGGATTGTTCAATTTTTCCCCCCCAATGCACTGCTTTACCAAAAAAAAAAATCAAGAGTCCTTATACTCCTGTATATTCTAGATGCTTTAGAAAATATTTTCTGTGGCATATTCTATGATTTATTGACTTGAGTTTGAATTTCTTGCAAGTCATATATCGACATTATATTTACAAATTGAATTAATAACATTTCCCAGAACTATAATGAGAATCTCTTAATAGTATACTGCATTATAATTAACTGTTTATAATTGAATTTGAAGGAAAAAAAAAATTAATTTCACAAGTTTAAATTAAACTAATCTGATCTGTAAATGAATTAGAAATCATTGTGAAGTTTAAATAGCCATAACCAGAAATTGTTTTTCATAAATTATGTGAATAGATCATTTAAAAATTTGCAAGGTATCACCCTCCAAAGAATTACTTCCCATTGTCCAAAAATTTTAGCTCAGTTTTTATTTTAATTCTGATTTTTTGAGTGTTAATTCTTTTAGTTAAAAAGTAAATTCATATTTACATATGTAAAATATCAACCCATACGAATATGCATCATTTTTACTCTTTAATCATATTTCTCTAATTTGTTTCCATATGCGTAATTCATTGGTTATATCACACATTCCTATGGTAGTTTTGGTTCCAATGAATCAGCATCTTTACAAAACTTTAGGTAATTCTTAACCAACTTTTACTCAATAGCACCATTCAAATTTAACATCATTAATGACAAATCATATTCAATCACAGCAACTGAGGTAATAAGCACATTATGTCATCAGTTAATATATTTAATTTCAAATACCTTCAGTTTGCAACTTATCAATTCAGGCTTTACATGGCTTCTCTGTGGAGCAGGGGTTTGACAGTGAGTAATGCTTTTATATTGTGTAGCAATGTAAAATGTTCAGAGCATTTTTATGCATTTCAGGCAACTGCCCATGATATATCTATTGACACTGATGTTCTAATACAGCTCATTCCTGTCAGACTCTTCTAATCCTATCTGTCTGGATTGAAAAACCATTTAAGAAAAAATATTCATCTTTATGCTGGTTTATGCTACAATTACTATGAGGGTGAGGAATTCTAACAATGTGCTGCGGCCCAAGCATTATGTGTTAGTCATCATCTTTGATCAATGTGTTGAAGCTTCGCTGCTGAAGGAAAGGGTGCAAAGCAATTAGACAGCATTACCATTAAGATGTTATTCAAAGTCCACCATGTTTTTCATTCTTTTTCTTCTTTTGCTCTAGAAAAGAACAAATTTTATTACATTTTATATCCTTTTACATTGTGAAGATCACCCTTTTTTCTTTCGGTTAAAAAATATCAATATAAGTGCCTTTGTTACTCACATTATGTGAGTTATAGGTACAACATGTAGAAGACTATGTTGATTTTAGGTATATGCTTGAAAAAGCTGAGGAGACTTTTACCTCTTTATATGAAGCAAAGAAACAAACGAAACCCACTTTTTATCCTTCTGTCACAAAGAACTTGATGAACCTGAGTACAAGAAAAAAAAGATAGTAGCGGAATCAGTTCAGAAAGCTCTTTCAAGTTTTCACCTGAATTATAACAAACTATTTTAATGGAAGTGTTTTCTTTTAATAATTGTTTCTCCTGTGGCCTGCCATTGAGACTTTTTCATCCTTGGCATAACAGATTCTTACCTCTACAGAAAATCAGTTATACCTACTGTGTCTAAATTTCCTCCACCATAAAAGAAGTTGTATTGATATTCAGTGGTATTCAATACCAATACTAGTTGGGTTTTTTTCCTCTCCACATCTCATAGATTGAAATTACCAGGACATGCTTAATTGTTCTTCATTGTTCTGCAGTTTTAGTACGTGGCTATCTTTTCCTTAACCTGCTTTGGTTATTGTTGTGTATGACATGCTTTGACCATGTTTTTTTAGTTTCATTTTCAGTCTATTCTGCAATCTTACATTATTTCAAACACACCTTTCCCTTTTAAAATTTCCATTTTTGTGAATTCCAGAAAAATGTTGATTTTCACACTGTGCAGGGTCTGTCATGCATTGTCGGATTTGGCACAGTGAAATCCTCCCCTCCCACCCCACTCCCATACAGAAGGGTGAGTGAAAAGATACACATGGTTTCTGTGACGAACTTTGCTTTGTCAAGAACAGAAAGGAAAATTGCAAAAGGACCACAAAGGAGACACATTATTTTTAGGTGTCTAAGGCCAAAAGTGACCATTACTGAAGACTTAACTGTCAGCACTGCTAAAAAGTCATTTCGGTTCTGAGCACCACATATTCCTGCCCATACCTAAGCTGAAGTAATTCCTCAGAGAGTATGATAAATCTCTCTGACTGTGTCAACAGTGATTGCATATTTCTAAGGGCCTTGAGATTTTGTTTCTGCTCAGATTTAGATGTGGGGCCTTTTCTAGCAGTCTAGAGCTTCCGGATCTTCTCTGTGCTAAGTCCCTCAGAGCTGACAGATGCCTCATGAGAGAGAATCATAAAGGGAGTTTAGGTGAAATTACCATTTCCAATATTCAGGCAGTCTTCGTAACTCAATTGTACAATCATATTTTATCTGCCTTGCTCTCTGTCCCCTAAGGTGGAAGGAAGGTGAATCTACCATGAGAAAACTCTTTACTAGCTGTTCTAAAAGATAATTATTTACATTTAAAAAAAAAGAAGTTCCCACTGAAGAGCACATGCAGGTTGACTTAACCTCAATTTCTGTCTGAGTTAGTGACTATTATATTTTACTTAGGTTTTTTTTTTTTTTTTTAATATATTGGTTGATATAATAAAGTGACAAGGAATACCTGTTGGAGAAATTTCAAAAGCTATTTTTGAAACCAGTGAGAAATCTGAGTCTGGTAGGTCTATAAGATTATGACAAGACTGAAAAAAAAAAAGAAAAAAAAAAAAAAAGGAAAAGGTTTCAAGAATATAGCATCTGAGGCTATAACTAGAGACCAATAACTTTTAGTTGACTGCCACAACTTGTTTTGCAAAGATAAGAAACTTGACCATTGGCCTATAGATTAACCACAGAAAAGAGTAAAACATTCCCTGTCACTCTCTTCAATACATATTTGCCTTTACAGATACCACAGAATCACTTTGCTACAAATTCTTGTTTGTCCAAATGTCCAAAACTGTAGCAAGCAAACACATCAGCCCATGATGGGAGGATGGGGGAAAGCAATCAAAAAAAAGGAAAGAAAAAAAAAAGTCTGTTAAAAACATACTAAGACTTTATCTTAAAAATATTTTCAATAGATTCAGCTGTGGAAAGAGAATAACACAGAGATGGACACTATCTTGTTCTGTCATCTCTTTTCTAGGAAGCCTGTGAAGGCTGAGATTTCCTTTGTTCCAGTTTATGCATTTTGCATCTCATTCCTTGTTTAATCTTCATCACTTTTGAACACAAGAAAGATAGGAATGTCATGGAATTGACTTTAGAGTAAAGACATGCAGATTAATACTCCAGTATCCCACCATAACCATCAGATAATTGTGCAGAGGTAGGTGACAGTGCCACTGTTCTTGAAGGATGAGAATATCTAAATTAAACCCCTCCCCTTAGGTGAGTATTCCAGGATCTAGATCCCAAGCAGAGAAATAGGTGCTTAAGATCCACATGAGCGAGGAAGTTCAAAAAGACACCTTTGCTTAATATTTCAGCTTAGTTATTCCAGTGCTATTTTTAATTAAATGTACTGTATAGTCCTTTCAAAGCACATTGTCCTCACTATTTATTAGGTTATATTTATTTATTTACTTATTAGTTAAGGATTTTTTAAGTCTGTGACGTAAAATAGACATTTGACCTTAAATTCTCTTTACCACAGATCTGACAGCTGTCTCACTGGATGGACAAAATAATTAGTCTTTTCTACAACATTTCTATAGTCTTTTGTACAATGTTTTTCAGGATTAATTTGATAGGTGATATTATTTCAACATGCTTTTTCATGGCAGAACTTTTTTCTGCATATACTTTGACATGTCAAGCTCTCCTGCTGTGAGCACACTTAGATTATTTCATGAACGTTAAAGGACTTTTTACTCAGCTGAGAAATTCAGGGGAGTTGCGAGTTATAAACATTACTTTTCAAGCTAGAAAAGTTGAGCCTCTCTCACTGACACTAAAAACACACTCGATCACTTTCCAACTCTGAGGCACTTTGTGTCTTTGGCAAGAAATAGATGTGTTGGGCCATACTTAAAGTTCTGAACAACCTCAGATGAAAAGGTTTTACTAACACATACTGTTATAAGATCCTTATTTGCAAAACTGTATAAAGGCATGTTGTACTTCTCAATGAGCTAAAAAGCTCAAATATTTTAGAACATATATACTGTACTTTGAAAAGATTAACATGATTTACACATATATACACCTTTTGAGTTCCATGTTTTCTGTATAAAGGAATATATGATTCAGAAGCAAGATTCAGAAGAAATTATTCTTTTTCTTCTTCAAAGTATATGTAAATTTATAGTAAACCCAAGAGAAGACAATAAATCTAAAAAAGTGATTTTCCAAAGCATTACTTGATATAAGTACTTTCAAATGTAAAAAAAAATCTTAGTCTTAAAAATGAGATATTCTATTTTAAAAATTAAGCCACTCAAACTAGAAACTGTTATTTACTTAAGTTCATCCATATTGCTGGATTTGAATATAGTAAGAGTTTCAGTCCTGTTTAAAAGAGATTAAATTACTGACAGGAATCAAGTACAAAAATGCAAGAATGCACAGATCATGGAAATGATGTAACAGAAAAATGAAAATGTTGAGAAAACAATCCTTTAAAAAGTTTGTGTCAAGGAGTTAAGATTGTTCTTTAAAGAGAAAGTTAAGCAATAAGATAACGAGAAAAAGATCAGGTGGAATATCCTTTTAAATTGTAAAAAGCAGCTGTTCACATGCACTAAGTTAAAAACAGAGAGTAATGAAACCTAACAAGAAAAATGCAGTTAGAACTAACAATATAGTTATATCATTAGAACTGTTATACAGTTATATCAAAAACAGTGATAGATTTCAAAATAAAGAGTGCATTTATTTCTGAAATGCAACCACTATTACCGAAAATATCACAAAAAAGCAGTAAGTATAGGTGTATGTTTAAAAAACACAATTTTAAATATGCAGTTTGAATGAAAGTTCTAAACTTTATATATGTTAACAGACAATGTAAGAAAAGTTTCATTAACATCTTTAAAGGTTTTCTAAGATATACAAAATCTCTTTATGACAGTTATGATTACGTACAAATTTTAGTTGAGACAACAAATAAGCTTAATAAATGTGTGCAAGAACAAGAATACCTCTTACAATCCTATTTCATTTATGTTAAAAATTCATGTTAGAGAGTTAATCGTTGAGTGTTTTCTGCTTTTATGTTTGACTCTTGGATGTCTGGGTCAGCTTTACATAATGCTTGCTCTTTGACTTGTGGAGGATAGTGGCAGACAAAGTAATTTTTAAAAAAGTAAGCGACAGGTCCATAAATTTGCTGATTAACTCTATAAACGCTTCAAAAAGAAATAGTGAAGCAAAGGCAAAAAATGCCTAAAAATAAATTGACCATGGTGAAACAAAGGCAAAAATTCCTAGAAATAAATTTTCTAATTGTCATATTATGCAGATAACGGAGTTATCTTTAAGTGAGAGAGTTTGGGTAACGGAAACAAAATACTCTACCCTGGGGTCCAAATTGCTTTAGTAAGGCTACTATAAACTTGTCCGCTAATTCTGGTATTTCTTACTTCATTATAAGATGTTGGTTCTCAGACGGGGTCTGTTCCTTGTGCCAGTGCACCGCTGGGCAGGTGATAACCTACTCATCATCCCATGCCATGCCTGGGCCCTATCCTAGTTACCTCTCTCACTTCTCTCCCATTAGCTTCATGTCTGGCAGCCTTTCCACCTTTGGGATTCATTCTGTGAGGCCTTACAGATAAAGAAGGAATTATTCATAAAATACGAAGCAAAAAGTGAGAAAGACAGATTAGGGGCAGTTCAATTAATTCATTCAATATTTATATATATATATATAACAGAAGACAAATATTCATTAACTGGAAAGTAACAAATACCATTACCTCCCAGACTGGTGGAACATTTATAAAGGAAAATAACAACTGTACCAGAACATATGCAACTGAAGTTGTGTCTTACAGGAAAATGAAACACGCGTTTAAATTTCTGTTTTCCTGAATGCCATTTGAACTGGCATCTAAAGGATGGTTATATCTCTGAAACCAACACTGTTCACCCCAAGCAAGAAATAAATCACTGTCCCTGAATGGAGGTCTGATCCTTTCAAGTGTGGGCCATGTTTTCAGCCAGAACAAGATAAATTTCAGTAAAACATTATCTTATGAAATCCCCTTGTTGGGCCAAAAGTATAATGAGATGTCATCTTTTATCTAAGTAGCTGATTCATGAATTCTAATTTACAGCTAATTGGATTTCTGATCCAAATACTGTCTCTAGTTATACACTTGAAAACATGCTGAATAAGACTGCCATTCAACTAAAGATGATATATATTGATGTTCAAATACATTGACAAAATCTAATATGTAATATTTCAACTAAACTTTATTAGGTTAAAAAAATAAGTTTTTCATATATTTTTAAAGTGACATTTTACTTTTATCACTGTCATATAGAGAATGGTTTTGTTCAAATGAAGAAAGGTAACTAGTAACTGTTGTGTGAAATATCAATTGCTGTCTTAAAAATCAAGTTTTATTTAAAAGTATAGTAATGTTAAATAACAGTATCTACACAGAGTAAGTTGAAATAAACATCTTCACTACCGTTTTAAAACAAACAGGGTAAGGTTTTGCATGTGTGATGTCACTTATTTTTAATCTGTGAATATCCAAAACTCAGTTTTTATTTTTTTTAAACTCATGTCTTTTTAATACTTGTACCAGAATGTCCATGCAAGTTAAGAATGAGAGAGCAAACACTTGGAAAAAGGGCACCTGGATGCCTCTTGGAGGGGAATGTCAAATGATAGTAAACATGTCCAGGTTCCACCAGCTGCTGCTGCTGCATTGCTGGAGTGCAGCTGTCCTGGGGAAGAGGTGTTGTCAGTGACATCTGGAAAAGGCTGAAAGAGTAGAGAATACCCTGCTCAACAACATTTTGCAGTAAATCTCTGTCCCTAACCAATATGTCCTATTTCTATAACTTCTATTTTTTAAATGCAATTAATAAAATAAATAAATATCATTTATGTATGCCAAGACCATACATCAATCAAAAACCTCCATTTTCTTTACAATACGGTTGAAAAAGTGTTGTCATACAAGACCAGCTAATAGTCTCCTAAAAATAAGTTCCAGTCAGAATATGGCTGATAAATACTGTGGGTGATAAATTGCAGTCAATCCCATATAGCAAACTGCAATTCTGATTCTGTGGATAAATATCCAACCTTTTGAGTTTATTGATCTCACGCTGCACAGAGAAACAAACCAGACAACACTATCAACCCATTTTTAACAGAAAGATTTAAAAGGAAAGAAATGAGTTTGTATGGGGAAACAATGTAGTGGAAATCTACTGATTTCTTACTTCAGATCTCTTGCTTATTGAGTCTAAAACTCAATATTCCACAACTGTTGGTAGAATTATAAGCATACTGGTACTCTAGACAAATCAGAAAACTCACAAAAAGAGCTGTTCTATTAAAAATCAGCTTCACTTCCGTGTTTTTGTCTAAAAAATACTTTTGGACTCAAAAGGAGTCTACCAGCTCCTGCACATAATACAGGAAATATTAATTAGACTAAATATGCATATATTTTCATACTAGATGTACCATACATGGGCATTGTGTTGCTCTTTCATTTGGGCCAACAAGTCTTTAGACAACAGTGTTATCTTTCTTTTAATATCTTACATTTCCGTTGTTTGAACTGTATTTAAAAAGTACACTAAGATATTTGAGTGCGTCCCGAGGAGGGCAGCCAAGCTGGTGACAGGGATGGAAGGCATGTCCTATGAGGAGTGGCTAAGGACTTTGGGCTTGTCTAGTTTGGAAAGAAGGAGGCTGAGGGGCAACCTCTTTGCTCTCTACGGCTTCCTAAGGAGGGGCAGCAGAGAGGGACATGCTGATCTCTTCGCCCTGGTATCCAGTGCCAGGGCACGTGGGAATGGTTCAAAGCTGCGTCAGGGGAGGTTCAGACTTGACATTAGGAAACATTTGTTTACCAAGAGGGTGGTCAAACACTGGAACAGGCTTCCTAGAGAGGTGGTCAATGCCTCACGCTTGTCAGTGTTTAAGATGTATTTACACAATGCCCTTAAAAACATGCTTTAATTATTTGGTCAGAAACTGGACTGGTCAGGCAGTTGGATCAGATGATCATTGTCGGTCCCTTCCAGCTGGAACTATTCTATTCTATTCTATTCTATTCTATTCTATTCTATTCTATTCTATTCTAATTTTTTGAGATAGATATGCAGTTCTCTTAGCTTCAGAAAAGGTCTTAAATGATTATTCACATAAAAGCTCAAAGGTCCAAAACTAGAAGTTATAAAAAAGAGCTATTATCAATTCAATCATGCATTCATTTGTTCATTAATTAATTAATTAATTCATTCATTATTTTTAAGCCTTTTCATAAATTTAGAGGTTAGACTGATAATGTTCTAAATTTTGACTTTGGAAATAGTTTTAAACTGTCCTTTCAGAAAACTGGACTCCTGTTCTTTTCTGGAATTTTAGTTGAAAATGCCTAATTTTGGGCTGCATCACTAATTTCTGAACCAAGTGCTTGACATGCCTTAATTCAGCAGTTGTGCACCTTCTGACATACGAGAGGATCCACAAGGGGAGGCATGTGTTATTGTGGCAGCTACAAGTTACCAAATAATCTCGCCAGGCATCCTACATTTTCTTAAAAGGACTATTATACTGCCAAATATCCTGCAAGCACTTGTCCAGTATTGCTGTCTGGAATTTTATGGATCAAGGTTCCCTAAATCATAATGGCCTTCCCTCCTGGGCATTTGATCACCGGGCTGCATCACAGTGACTGTGTTCCTTAATGATTCCTCTATACAGGATTGTTTGCATTTTCTAAGACATTAAGAATTTCTTCTTAGTGATGATTCTTTGTTCTTTATACAACTGTTGCAACAGGAATTATCTAAAGTAGATGAGCCTGTTGATAAAATTTTCTACTCTCTTAGAAACAATTACAACACTTTGGTTTTCTTCTCGTTATTAAAGACAAAACTCTTACAGATTTAGAGAAAGTATTTTAGTGAATATTCCTGTATAATCTACTTTTATACATAGCTACTCTGAGCCAAGTTTTTAAACAAAAGACAATATTGTTTATGATTTGTTTATTGTTTTGGTTTGGTTTTTTACTGTCTCCCTATACGTTCCTGCAGAATTACAGCCTTGATTTACAGCTGGTTTGCCCTGATTAAGTCTTTTTAGTATTCTAGGATGTGTGGCCCCACAGCTTAGATTAATTTTTTTTTTCAGTAGTGGAAGTTGCCAGCTGAAATTCTTATTTTTTATTGTATTCTGCCTTTAAACACTTGCTTCTGGGAAGTGCTTGGATGCTTTTAAGCAAACTTCATCACATAAAAGAAATCTGTAGTAAAAAGAGTGACTTCTCTCAGCAGGAAATGCAATTTTTAAAGCCATCAAGCATAGGAGATGCCTACATTCAACTGTGTATTATGACAAAGAATTTGGTTTCTAGCAGCAGGAGTATCTCTGAGCTATAAGCAATCAAAAGGGTCTTTGAAACTGGAGAATATGCAATCTATCGTTTGCTGGAGATATATTTAAGAAGTGATTAGGCTTCTTTGTAAAAAAGGATAAATGAAACAATGGCTGCAACCACACAAAAAGTGAACAGAGTGTGAAGCTGATCAAAAAATAAGTATATGGAAGAAAAAAGTTTTCAGTAGAAGGTGATATTAAAAATAACAGAGATGGATATGTCTGAATGTGGGAGCAATGCAAAAGGCAGCAAGAGAAGTACAGAGGCAACTAGAGAAGAAAAATAAGATGAGAAAGTCCACAGTGTTCTGGGGAAAAAAAAAAACAAACAAACGACAGATTTGGTTTGCAATCCAGGAAGATGATTTTGGCCTCCTTTATGCTACATGTTCCGAAAACCTGAATTTTGTGCTTTTTATGTATATAACAAGGACTATGTCAAACATATTTCATCACTAATTTCTTCCTTGATTCAAAGGGACTTTCAAGCTGACAGTTATGCTAATGAAATAAACAGATTGAGGTGCCGTACTAGCTCAAAGACTGGTGAATAACCACTCTTATGGTTTAATTGTTAGGGCTTTCACTCTCATGATTTATCCTGTGCCAAATCTCAATCTCCCAGACAATACCTGAGCATGGCTCAGCAGAATAATGGGGCAAAGGGTAGGCAGCATGAATGAATCTACCTTGTTTTACTGTGGAAGAGAATATAACCATATAGAGGTGAATTAAACTGGGTCATTTGCTCTCTAAGAAGCAATCAGGGCCTGGCCCCTTTATTTACCAGAAGATATATAACCTATGAGCCTTCTTCACAAGAGTCAGCTGAAATTTTACATTATGTTATGTAAAAGGCTGATTTTGCACAGTGCCAACCACTTACATCTTGAAACAGTCTTTTCCCAAACTGCTGATACTGCTTATTTACTGGATGGAAACATTCTTCATTGTTTCAAATATTAATTAGCTGATTAAGTCAACTTTTAAATGCACACCTCTGACAACTGTGTAATTCTTTTACTTTTCTGCAAGTTCTATTAAACCGGCATTTTATTTCAAGATTTACAAAAGTTTTAAAGGAATGATTGGATACTGTATTACACGTAGATCCACAGATTAAAAAAAAAAAAAAAAAAAAAAGAAAAAAGAAAAAAACAAACAGACTTTTTTTTTCTGTGAATTCAGTTGTTCTCAATATATTCTCATCATTAGTTTAGGGCTGGTTTATGCTGCATTATTCCCAAAAGAAATCAAATCAGTCTTCATTTATAGCAAGCAATGTACATGATTTAAAATTATATGCATAATACAGCACTTCTTGTTCCAAAGAGATCCCAGATAAATGAGTGTCATTGCTATGATTGTGGACATGTCATGCAGGAAGTTCTTAGTCTTACCTTACAGCGTTAACACAATCATCTTTCTTGGTTTTCCCATGACATGAGAGTCTAATGACCACTCTCACATTTTATTCTAACCTGTCATTACTAATATATATCCTGACACAAATTTTAAATACTTTGGCACCCAAAACATTTTTGACTGGCTGTTTTCCAGTCAGAAAAATGTATAGTGCTGTCCTGAAGAATGTAGAGAAAAGAATGACATCACAGAATAGCAAACTGAAAAATGCAATAAGCTCTTGCTTAACTAGATAAATGCTTTTCCTAAATTTAAGTTCTCTAAATGTCCCTTGCTACATGCATCAGTCTGCTATATACACAGCTGCCTTGCAATGAGATTTTCTTAGTCAGATGACCAGAAGAGGTCAGCTGTCCCCAGTAAAGCTTCATATATCAGAAATTCTGGCGATGATTGCAATAAAACTTGGAAATCCCATTGAAGTATATTTTACGCGTATATCATGCTGTGACAACCAAAGTTCTTACAAAGTGTTGATATAAATTCAGAGAACTCAAAAAAAAAAAAAAAATGTTTATTTAGTCTTTAAACCAAACAGTCATTGCTTGGCATCACAGTAAATCCAGTGTTTCCCAGAAATGCTCAATGGAATTTCTACACATGCACTGTCCAGCCGTTTGTGCATGGAATTAAATCTGACTCTTCCCAGAAACATCAGATCTACTGACCGCAGGAAGCATAAATATAAAGTACATTCACACGTACCCCCATCAGAAGTAGGGGAGTCTTAGTCATATCAGCCTCTTGTCCAACCAGTTATCCTAATTTCCAGTTCACTTTTATATGTATCTCTCTCAATACTATATCCTTCTAGTCTTCCTTGACAAGTTATGTAAATAGTAAGTTAGATATATAAAGCTGGTCTCATTGACAAAAGTGCTTAGCCAATGGCTAGAAGGCAAATAAGGTAGTAGAGGTACTAATTTTTCATTCACACTCTTCATTAGATTACTAGGTAGCACCTAATCACAAAGCATAGAATTGCTATGAAGTTCCATGCAAGCTTTAAAACTTATAGCATGTATAACAGCGAGTGTCTCTTTCTCTCCCTTTTTTTTCTCTCACAACGAAGCACAGAAGAGTTAAGTGACATGCTTCTGACCCTACAGGAAGGCAGGAGATCAGGGAGGCAACTGAAGGCAACCTACGACCTCAGCAAGATGAGCTCTTCAGACAGTAAAGCAGCAGCTTTGTTAAACTGGAAGACGGTACTGTTTCTTTTAAGCCTGTTCTTGGTTTGCACAGATGTCCTTTAAATAATTGAAAAACAACCCTTAAATTTGTATAATAAGGGACTACATACAAGTAGGATGTACTGTGCTGGAAATTAATAGAAAATGTCATGCAGTTCAGCATCTTACACAGTACAAGTTCTGACAAGCTGAAAATTCTCGCAGCCTGGCACACAAATCAGGCAATAAGCAGAGATTTGAAGTCATCACACTTATTTGATATCAAATATGACATCACATTGTGTTTCTTGTTTGATGGTTGAGGTTCTGAGCATCTGATTAAGGCCTCTGAAGCAAGTCCATGGAATGTGTGCAGTTAGATCCCTGGAAAAGAGAATTCCATTTCTTACATTAACGTGTTAGCCAGGGGGGGTGTCTGTAATTCAGTCAGCATTAGCATTTCAAACCTGCAAGAGTTGTAAGCACCTAGGGTAATTTTTATTTTTTTTACTTTTCTTTTTTTTAATTAATAGAGGCACTAAACATTTAGGTGTTCCAGTTCTGCTGTTACCTTCAGAAAGAGCTTAGAGAAAATTTCAGTCCCAAGAGAGCTTTGATATGAACTGAACCTACCTAAAATATATTGAATTCAACAACAACAGCAAAAAAGCACATTAGATATGGTTTCTTTTATTAACACTACAGGCGAGAGAAATGCTACTGCCTATATGAACATAAAAATAAAGTTGGAGACTGGACTTCAGTTTTCATCCCTTTCTTAAGGTGTCTCAGGCCCATGGTTTTCACTTCTTACATGAGTCTCCTAACCATATACCTATTCCTTCTCCTGGGCAAGGAACACGGAACACTAGCTCTTTAACTCAATGACTATCCCTCCGTTCCTTTTGGCATGGCTTAACATGTAATTGGTTTTGGTTCTGACCTTTTACTGACTCAAATGTATGCTTAGTTCTGGTTTCAGGACCAGAATGTAACTATACGGTGGTAGAAAAGTGCCATAAATATTATTATATATCCCTGGGTTGCTACTTCTTTGCTATTCTATTAGGCTTATTCCCTCTGACTATTACTTCTTTAGGTACTAACTGTCCCAGGCAAAGCCAACGGAGCTTTTTGTCCTTCTTATTCTTTCCATTGCCACAGCCTGGTGAGAAAGGCATTTGTTTTGTTAAGAGTTTCAGACAGAGTGGGAAATTAGACTCACAACTAACATTTCTGATGAGTAACTGGTGCAAGTTCACTGATCAGACTGCTAGAACACTGAATCATCTTTTCAAGGTACCTCTCTCCATCCTTCAACTGCTTTTATAATATAAACAGCTAACATAAACACTCTGAATCACTCAGTCATAGGTAAATATATACATTTTAGCAATGCCTAAATTGGTGTCCCTTATGTAGCGATAGCATTGACAGTATAGATTCATTTCCGAAGCATAGTCACAACCAAATATATAAATGAGATTGTATGGATATAGCTGAGCATAACATTTCAAGAAAATCCAGACAGTATCAAAGATCAAGACAGTATCAAAATCAGAATTGGTATTTGAAGGCTAAGCAGAAACATGTCAGATAAAGCAGTGACAGGCAGCTTTAAAAGACCTGTGCTTAGGTATGAATTCTGATTACTTAGCATTTGGAAGAAATTCCTAAACTGTTCCTGACAGAGTGAATAGAACAAGAAAAAACATATAGAGTGGGAGGAGATTACAAAGAAATACTAAATAGAGATGTTAGTGTGAAGGAAATACAGTAAGGAGTAGGTGGAGGAATGTACACAGACACATACACATGAATCTACCATATGTGTTGGTCGTAAATTAGCATTGACTAACTAAAATATGCATTTGGATACCTAAAAAAAAAAAAGGTTGAAGGAATATTTGAAATTCAAGCATAGAGAATTACAGGCATTTTATTTCACATGCAATGTGAACTAAGTATGATCCGGATTTTGATTAAATTTTGTTTAAAATAAAACACAGCTTGCATTAGAAGGTGTCAGTAAAAGCATTGACTAAGAATATCTCACCCATCCTCATTCTTTCTAATTATTGTAAGCTTATTAAAAAAAAAAGAAAAGAAAGAAAGAAGATGAACATGAAGGATCACTACAAATTCTAGACCTTAATAGAGTCTCTTATGCAACAAGTAATTATAAATAAGTATTATAAAGTTACAATGTCATAATTAAGGTTTATGAAAAAGAAATTCTAGGGTAAAACCAAGCATGACTGCAACGGCCCTATGCTTTTTGATGTTGTCAGAATGGTGCTCTGCATTTGGTTTATTTTTTTTTATTCAAAGTCAAAGAAAACACGAAACATCTCTGTTGTCTCATCTGAATTACCCAGGAACTTCACTTGTTGAGAAAATTGTTTTTCCAGTGCAAAGGTTTCATCTTTGCATCTCAGCAAAAGCTTTTGAATTTATCTAATACATGATCAATAAGACAGGAAACAAAAGACACTACCATTTCTAGACTGAATCAATTGCATACTATTGCATTAAAAATTAGTCTAATGCTCATCTGAAAGTGGTACAAAGGTATCCATTTACAGTATATTTAATACTATAAGTGTTACTCTAATTATATATATTAATGCAAGTGAAGCAGAATTGTAAGCGTCTAGAAAGTTGTGTCAGCAAGGGAATCATGCTCAATGCGTTTGAAAAAACAGTATGTGACACATCCTGGCTGAGTTACAACAGCATCAATATCACTTGAAAGATCTTGAAGTGGTGGAGAATTCATAATATCTTGTCACAGCCCTAAGGGCATTAACAGCCTCACGTGGGA
Organism: Burhinus bistriatus; assembly: GCA_013397275.1. NCBI lineage: Eukaryota > Metazoa > Chordata > Aves > Charadriiformes > Burhinidae > Burhinus > Burhinus bistriatus. The sequence continues at coordinate 76,887 of VYXH01005718.1, forward strand.
CCCTCACCCACCCCTGCACATTGACCTAGGACCTCATTTCATCTCAGCCCCAGGGCCATCAGTCCCTGCCCCAGTAACACTGTAGAAATGCTGGTCTGCAGCCCTGTTCCTGTTCCCTAGATATACTCCCTCAGCCCTACAATTTGGCTTGCCCCCATCTGTCCCTGATCCCTTCTCCTTTTGCTCCCAGCTGAGGTCTTGGAGGGCCTCTGGACCTGGTTCATCACTTGCCATGTCGATGGACCCTATTAACCTGTCCTCAGCTCTGCCCCTGTGTTCAGTCCTTGCAGGACTGTTCTCCGTCAGCAAGGGTGCATCCTGCGCAGGGTCAGCCTTGGCTCCTGGATTCCCATCCATTTGGGAGTAACTGGCCCTCACTGCTCCCTGGAATTCCACTGCTGAAAATGTTTACCTTATATATAGTCTGAATTCCTCCAGCTTCAGATGTTTGATAGCAGCTTTTGCCGTGTTGTAGTGAGCTAAGCTATCTACTTTTCTTTTGTAAGCAACTACAGATCATAATCAAGTTACTGCTTAAACTTCTTTCAGATAAAATATTAGCAGAGTTCCTGGAACTTGAATTACTTGTCTAGCAGTTTCCTGAAGCCTATTTATCATCCCAACATAATTTTATATAAACATACTGTAAAGTAATATAATTTTTGGATTTGTGCTTTTCTACTTATAAATTAATCCCTTTTATATTTTTGATGTTTATAATTCCAGACTATTTAGAGTCTGAGCAAGCCCTAAATATAGGTTAAATAGACATAGGCATTGTTCAGAAACATAGGTTATGGCCATTGCACTCCCGACAGTCTCCCTAAGCACCATGAGCAGGACTTACAGTGTGGTTCCCCCATCTGCTTTCCATAGGACATCTTCACCCAGCAAATTTCACAAACATGGCATTGCTCTCATAGGTGAGGCGTCCTCCGCTCAGGACCTTGTGTCCTTTACCTGGCGTTAATAGTCTGAACCAAAAAAAAAGAGAGACATTAACTATGTATCTCTTCTCCACCTGTAAAATATAGCACATATTTAAGCGGTACAATGCTTGTAAAAATAATAGACACCGTCTTAAAGGTTAGTAACCTAAAACATAGAAAGAAGTAAACAAATATAAAGATGATCAAGGAAAATGTGGTACGATGCAAGCGTAAGGCTGTTATTTCATACAGAAATACCAAGAGCAAACAAGAAAGGGGGGAAAGGGTACACAAAGGTCATATTATCTGAAACACTGCATTGATGATCTGGCAAAAACATGTATCATACCACTTCACTGGCTTGCTTAACAAATTAATTACCAGTCATACACTTTAAACAAAATTGTGGGAAGACAGCTCTGGAGATGATCTAGCCCATTCCCGTGCTCAGAGCAGGCAGGGTCAGCTAAGGTGGGCTGCTCAGGGCTGTGTTGTTGGGTTTCAAATATTTTCAGGGATGGAGACTCCACAACCTCTCTGGGCAACCTGCTCCAGTGGTTGTTTTTACTGCTTCCTTTAAGTAATAAAGCAACAGTAGATAAATAAAAACAGATTTATTTTTGTTTCTCTTATGGACTTATTTTCATTGACAAAGCATTCCATGCTACAGCTTTTGTGGTACAACATGATACAAAATGTTAAGGATGTTACTAAGGATTGAATTTTGCTTATGGCTATAGATGTGCGAGCTGGATTGTTGGAGGACTTTGCTACAAAAAAACTCCGCAAACAATTACTGTCTGATAACATTGTAAGGATGAAAAACACTGTTGTTTTTTCTACTACTACAGACACAAGGAGTTCGTGATGTATTAACTTGTTACTAATACTTTTGAGTTTGTACTAAGCTAGCAACCAAAATATGATGCTAGAGGGCACAGAGCTGCTAGAAAACATCATATTTTGCATGAGGCACAAAACATTAAACCTATGATTGTAAAAGTCTCAGATTTGTGCTGATCATTCCAAAAAAACTTTTGTTAAATATTTTACCTTATATTGGAAATACCTGTTTCCATCTTTTTGTTAGGTTTCTGGAATTCTGGAGTCTTTAGATGACATCTTTATTAACTGAAGTTGTAATCTTAAATAAGATCATTAATTAAGATTGCCTTACAAATCTCTCTCTGGTATTGAGCCCTTTGTTATAACCTAGAAAAAAGCATATGTTCACTTCAGAGATAAGGAATCTCTTATAGTTGACCAACACAGGTGCAAAGGTTGTATTGTGCATTCATACCAAATGTTTTCTCTGCAGTGCATCAATACAAGCATGCTCCTCACTCGTGCTCTTTTGTGGGTCCTTTATTTAATCAAATGATGTACATTAAAAATCTTTTCTGTAGAAAATATTCTCTCCCACTGAACACATGAGGAACTGTGGGGACTCACTACGGACCAAGGCACTGTAGTGCCTAGCAGGTGGGATACTACGCCTGGCAGAAGGAGTATTTGAGTTTTTGCAGTGGGGGGTGGAGAGTGAGAAGAACCAATTTGTCGAACTGTAAATCATCAGCTTAGGTGATAAATTTAAGAGGGGAGGAAAGGCACCTTAGGAACAGCTATGCTGGAGTCCTGTCTGCAGCTCAGACAGCACGGAAGTGGTGACAGGGTAAAGAAAAAAGCTGATGAGAAACAATAAGTTCACATGAAAATAAAAAATGGAAAAGAAAAGAAATCGGGGGCTTCACTGTCAATATCTGTAACTAAGACTTCTGTTATGTGTAATTGTCACCATCATGATCATCATTACTGAAAAAAGGCAAGAGAAAAGGAACAGTGAACTGATAGCAACAAGGTGTTGTAACAGTACGCTAACAATAATGTTCACCATTGTGTGGTGTTGGGTGTCTTCATGGGCCCCGACCTTTCTGATAATTTTCACTGCACTATCAGATTAAGTTAAAAGAAATTGTGGAAATCATTTTATGAAATAATTTTTAAAAATTTATTTCAGTATGTCCAGTAAGAACCGAGCACTTCTCTATTTGTAACTACTAATGGCAGAAATAGAAAGTATTCTGTTCATTTTAAACAGAGACATTGGTCAGATCCGCAATACTGTAAAGTCAATAGAAAGAGTTTCGTTAATTTTAATAAGAATTGGATGAAAACTATGAACTGTCAGCATCTGTTAGTTATGAGACAAAGACTAATGGGTGATTGTATTTGGCATACTTCCCCTGAAATCATCTGGCTTAGTTGCTTACAAGTTGTCAGGCAGGCCCTTCTTGGTATATTTTTCCAAAACATAAGTCATACTTCAGCTGAAAGTTGGTATTAGTTGATGTACAGCTATTATCTGTTGCTCTGAAAAATTCTCCATAACCTGATAAAGATAGAGAAAATTTATCCTTTTCTTCCCTTCCTAACATCCCCCTTTACATTGTAAGTGCCAATCACCTTTTTCTTTACATTATCTAATTTATTGACATAATTAAGTTAAACTTACAGGGATTTTTGGCTTGAAGTTTCTGCTTCTGGACTTCAGAGAATAGGAAAGATTTGTTTGCTCAACCTTTTTGTACCTCCTTCCCCCAATCTATATTATTTGTGTAAAAGCTATTCCCTTCTTCTACAAACTCTGTCTCATTTTATCCGTAGACCTTCATTGCTTTTACAAAAGCCGTATCTAAAATTAGAACATTGGTGACATGACTAAGTTTTGCAGATCAGGTGAAAAAACACACAGTAGATTTGGCACTGACCGTTAGTACTACACTGTTGATCAAATCATTACACATTTTTGCCTGCATTTTTGTTCCCCATGCATCTACAGTGTACTTCTTTAAAATAATAACAGAAATAAACTTTTAAAGATTTGGACTTTCAATATGATTTCACTTTGTTAACTATTTCCATGGAGAAAAAAAATATTTAAAGTGGGGGAAAGCTGATCACCAAACTGTATTAAAAATATATGTCAGAAATCCATTGTCCACTACATTCTTTATATTATTTCTGGAGAAATAATGCAACAATCCTTGATCTACTGCTGCTAATGTGGTTGTTATACATTTCCTGTCAACAGTGTAACGGTAAGTGAGAACTTCTTTGGTCTACTAATATGGCTTCACCTTTTTTCTTTTATTTTATTAATATCATAATTTGACTGTAATTATGAGTGTAGCAGAGTAAATAAATAGGGAAATTTATTTAAAGATTCAGACAGATGAAATAAAAAAGCATGAAAAAATGCAGCAAAATTTCATATATTGCAAAGGAGAAAATAAGTAAGTAAAAAAACTCTATTTAGCCAAAAATTTGTAAAGAAATGTCACACTAATGTGACATGGCTAATGCCATTCTGGTAAGTTGTGTCGTAACATACAGGTTTTTTAGGATGAGGTTTCACACATAAAGATGTTTATCCATGATGAACATTTATGCAAAGTGAGATTAGGGTATAAATGTCTCGTATGTATTTTAAGACAAAAAGTAAATTCTTGATCTGAATCCTTATGCTGCCATGCTACTCTCAATTACAGTTTTTACTGTGGAATATCCTTTCCCTCCTTCCTTAAATAAATACTTTTTTTAGAGCATAAAAACCATAAAAACACTACCTACTTCAATGAAAATTGAAGCCAAGGTTTATGTTCCAGAAGATCAAATAGACCCCTCAGAGGCCAATGCTATGAACCTTGATGTCACAATTTACATCTTGGCTTTTGGCTTTGGTTTTAAAGGTCTTGACATTTTTGACATCCAGTGTCATTCAGCATATCTGCACTGAATTATGACAGAAAGTGATCCATAACGGAAACTAAAAGCACATGACAGTCATTTATTACCTTTTTACCAGTCCGCCTTTACATAGACTTTGACAATAAAAGCAGCAGCATTGGTTGAGTATGGCCACTGATACATGTACCATGTACAAAAAAAGGCTATTTGTGAGCAGTAAAACATGGTAGTGACATTTTAATATCCTCAATAAAGGCAATTTTGTTTATGCCATATTTATATGTGATATAGAATCATAGAACCATTTAGGTTGGATAAGACCTTTAAGATCACAGAATCAAACCATAAACCTAACACTGCCAAAACCACCACTAAACCATGTCCCTAAGTGCCACATCTACACATCTTTTAAATACCGCCAGGGATGGTGACTCAACCACTTCCCTGGGCAGCCTGTTCCAATATTTGATAACTCTTTCAGTAAAGAAATTCTTTCTAATATACAATCTAAACCTCCCCTGGTGCAACTTAAGGCCATTTCCTCTCATCCTATCCCCTGTTACTCGGGAGAAGAGATCGACCCCCACCTCGCTACAGCCTCCTTTCTGGTAGCTGAACAGAGCAATAAGGTCTCCCCTCAGCCTCCTTTTCTCCAGGGTAAACAACCCCAGTTCCCTCAGCCGCTCCTCATAAGACTTGTGCTCTAGGCCCTTCACCAGCTTTGTTGCCCTTCTCTGGACATGCTCCAGCACCTCAATGTCTTCCTTGTAGTGAGGGGCCCAAAACTGAACACAGTATTCAAGGTGGGGCCTCACCAGTGCTGAGCACAGGGGGACAATCTCTTCCCAAGTCCTGCTTACCACACAATTTCTGATACAAGCCAGGATGCTGTTGACCTTCTTGGCCACCTGGGCACAGTGCTGGCTCATATTCAGC
>VYXH01005718.1:90304-131886 GCA_013397275.1 Burhinus bistriatus
CTCTCAGGTGGATCCCATCTGGGCCCATAGACTTGTGGCTGTCCAGTTGATGTAGGAGGTCACTAACTGCTTCCTCTTGGATTATGGGGAGTTTATTCTGCTCTTCATCCCTGTCCTCCAGCTCAGGAGATTGAATACCCTGAGGATGACTGGTCTTACTATTAAAGACTGAGGCAAAGAAGGCATTAAGTACCTCAGCCTTCTCCTCATCCTTTTTGACAATCTTCCCCTCCGCATCCAATAAGGGGTGGAGATTTCCCTGGCTCTCTTTTTGTTGTTAATGTATTTGTAAAAACTTTTTTTCTTATCTCTTACGACTGTGGCCAGGTTAAGTTCTAGCTGTTCTTTTGCCTTTCTGATGTTTTTTCTTAATGACCTGACTAGATCCCTATAGTCTTCTTGCATTGCCTGCCCCTTCTTCCTTCTTTAATTGTTCTATGCTACTGTGTAGCAAGTATGACTATACAGAAATAAGAACAAAGTAATTTGCATCTAGAAGGACACTGAATCGATATTTGGTAATAAAGACTCACAATCTAATCTGACTTGCTCAAGTCATGCAACAAGGCAGCTTGTACTTTTCTTTCTGTTGTTTACCCATAAAATGTTTTCATCTACGGTTCATTACTTTTATACTCACAAGCTAGGTTAAATTAATTAATTTAAATGCCATTTTTAAAGGCTTTGTTCTCATTGTTGTGGGTTTTTTTATTTATGGTGATTCTCCTTTTGGTTATGGATGAAACATTGTGCTATCTCTTTCATCTTCCAAAAATCCCCTTTTTTAATATCAAATTCAGCATCTAAGATGATAGAGTTAAATAATAGATAGATAGATAGATAGATTTAAATGATAAAAAAATAGTTTACATATTAGAATTTATCTCAGTGACCCTGAAAAATACTACATTAAGAACACTTTGTAAAAACATATACCTATCCTGGTACAGTATATAAATGCTATCAAATATTTGTATGTATTCTGCCTAACAAATGGAGCACTATGCTATGTATATTTTTAATACATATATATTTTACATTTGTTGACAGTCCAACAAAGGAGTAGTATTCTGTAGGAAAAAAACCCCACCCAAACGAATCAAACAAAAAAGTGTGAGGAATGCTTTCCACGTTCTGGGTACATTAAATGCTTAGCTTCTGAAATCAGGGTTACTTCCAAAATGCTTGAAAATGTGAAATGAAAACCAGGCACATCTGCAACTAATGATCATAGAATCAAAGAATGGTTTGGGTTGGAGGGGACCTTTAAAGGTCATCTAGTCCAATCTCCCCTGCAACAAGCAGCAACATCTTCAACTAGGTCAGGTTGCTCAGAGCCCCATCCAACATGACATTGAATGTTTCCAGGTTTGAGGTATCTACCACCTCTCTGGGTAACCTGTTCCAGTGTCTCACCACCCTCATTGTAAAAAAGTTCTTCATTATATCTAGCCTAAATCTTCGCTTTTTTAGTTTTAAACCATTGTCCCTTGTCCTATCACAACAGACCCTACTAAAAAGTTTCTCCCCATCTTATAAACCCCTTTTAAGAACTGAAAGGCTGCTATAAGGTGTCCCCGAAGACTTCTCTTCTGCAGGCTGAACAACCCCAACTCTCACAGCCTGTCATCATAGGAGAGGTGTTCCATCCCTCTGATCATTTCTGTGGATCCTCTGGACCTACTGTAACAGGTCCATGTTGTTCTTGTGCTGGGGACCCCAGAGTTGGATGCAGTACTCCAAGTGGGGTCTCACCAGAGCAGAGCAGAGGGGCAGAATCACGTTCCTCAACCTGCTGGCCACACTTCTTTTGATGCAGCCCAGGATACAATTGGTTCTCTGGGTTGTGAGAGCTCGTTGCCGGCTCATGTCCAGCTTTTTATCCACCAGTACCCCCAAGTTCTTCTCCACAGGGCTGTTTCCAATCTATTCATCCCCCAATCTATATTAATACTGGGGATGCCCCAACCCAGGTGTAGGATCTTGCACCTGAACTCGTTAAGCTTCATGAGATTTACATGAGTCCACTTCTCCAGCCTTTCAAGGTCTCTCTGGATGGCATCCCTTCCCTCAAGTGAATCAACCATACCACTCAACTTGGCGTCATCTGCAAACTTGCTGAAAGTCCTTTCAATCCCACTGTGTCATTAATATAGATATTGCACAGTATTGGTCCCAAGATGGACCCCTGTGAGACACCACTTCTTACTGATCTCTACCTGGATATTGAGCCATTGACTGGAACTCTTTAGATGTGGCCATCCAGCCAATTCCTTATCCATCAAATAATACACTCATCAAATCCATATTTCTCCAATTTAGCAACACAGATATTGTGGGGGACCGTGTCAAAGGCCTTACAGAAGTCAAGATAGATGACACAAGTTGCTCTTCCCTTATCCACCAGTGTAGTCACTCCATGGTAGAAGGCCACCAGATTAGTCAGGCCTATCATTTTGTGATAACAAATGGTGAGTCCTTTTGCAGCTATTGGTTATTTGGCTAGAAGACAGTCATGTAAACATCCTTCACCTACTCTTTCTACTCAGTAAAAGTCCACTTCATATGTTCTCAGGATCAATCACCAAAGTGAGTCTGCAAAGTATGTGATCATAGGTACAACTTGGCTGGAAAGAGTGCTGTTCAGTTGGATAATCAGATAACATGTAGAGGTTTGGGTTTTTTTTTGGCAGGTGTTACTGCCATTGCTCTGCCTTTTTTCCTGTGTATTGTGTGATAGAGCTATATGCCTATTTCCAGTGTCTTCACTGAGAAATAGTGGTTTGCTACATAGCTTACCCACAGTTCTGCTAGAGTAGCCATATAGCTCCTCCTTGATCTGCCTGCTGTTGTAAACTGATTCATGTAATCACATAGATTTTTGTAGTGCATCCATTCCCTGATATAATTTGTTGTGCACTTTATCATATTGTATCCAGCTGATGCAATACATTTACAGCATGGAAGCATCAGTTACGCAACTATTCAATATCCATGAGTTAGGTGCAACTAGATGGTATTTATTCAATTCCATCAGATTGTGTTGATGATGTTTCAGGCAAACTCATCTTTGTATTTCCAAAGCTACTTGAAAACTGACTCATTTTCAACTGTTCACTTAGATATTAATTAAGAGAACAGATAGAGAAAGGGAACACAGAAGAAAAAAGAAAAAAAACAATGAAATGCACGCTGAAAGTTAAAGAAAGACTTTAGTATTATTTCTGTTATTTTAAATCTAAGTCCTGTGTGGTTCCAATGCCTTCCATTATTATTATTATTAAATATATTTATCAACTTGTATGTGCTGCTTTGCCCCTTTGTTAGCACCCTGTCAACAAATTAACAAGGCTTCTACCACAAAACTTGCCTATGAGCAAAGTGACACTGTCATAGTAAAAAAAGTTTGAGTCTAGTTCTTTTGGACAAAAATCTCAGAAATTATTTATTCTCAAAGGTATATTTATCATTTTACATAAAATATTAAACTTTCATAGCATCTGGCGATAATACTACAACAGAACCTGTCTGCATAATTTACATAAGTTAACTGTATTGAATTTCACTATATTTTTTCACCTTTATTCTCATTATACTTTCTTCTCTCATCTTTCATCCTGAAATTGGTGACTTGGGTTTTATGGTATCCGGGAAAGGCATTCATCTTTATTTTCTTTCCTCCCACCCTTTCTTTCTCACCTTTATTTCTTTACCTTCCAACTCTTACCTCCCACTTTTCTGTTCATGTTGTGTGTGTCATTTATCAATTGCAAAATAATAACAAATGTATTACTGTGTTAGTACAGAGATTTGTGTCCCTGACTTGCTATTGCACAGGTTTATATTTCTTGTTCTAGCACAAAATAATGTTTCTGAAGATTTATATAGTTTATACATCACAAGAGAAGTCTGAATTGGCTGGCTGGTGATGTCAAGCTCAATTACTGATATCCTCTCACATAGATTGCTCTTCATAGACATTATACAAGTCTAATGATGTCTACACTGTCATGAATAATATGCTTAATCTCAATTTAAAGGATGCTTGACCTCAGCTCTGCTCTAATGATATTACATTAAATTTTACTCGTTTATATAGCACTTTTAATACCAAGCACTGAGACACTGTTTAATTTTCAGTGGCTGCCCTTCCAGCATCAAGTGACATTATTTCCTACCTCGCTGATGGCTAAGAATTGCTTGATTAGTGATACTTTCTAACTGAGCTATGATCTTTTGTCTTCAATTATTAAATATGCTGTCATGAACGCTCTTCAAGGACTGCAGGTATAAATGACTTTCATAAACATCTATATGGGACTATATGAATACGTACATACAAATATATGAATACTTACATATAAATATAAGTATTTAAAGTTACATGGTGAAATTCTGTTAACAAGAAGTGGTTGCATATATGGACAGGCTTGGAAATAGGCTGGGGTTAGATACAGAAAGAAGTAAGGGAACAAATACCATTACCTCTGACTGTGAAAGACTGTTTACTTGTGTACTGTGTAACATTTTTTTCTGGGCACTTAGTCAGACTCCAGACTAATTTGGATAGGGACTTTTTTTTACTATCCATTTGTACACTGATTAGCATGATGGCACTTCCTGATGGCACTGTAGTCCCAGTACATGGTAAAGACAACAATAGATTCCTAAAAATTTCCTCATTCCCTCAAAGAGAAATTATCATCGTGAAGTTAATTACTTCTTGAAAAAAGAAAGCACCACATTATAAATAATTTATTTCCCTCTTACTAGAAACAGTTTCACTCATCCAATTTATAACCAAAAATAAAGCCATATATAATAAGAAAAGATTGTGTGATTGGACAGCATGAGGTGTCTGAAAAATTGGTTGATTTACTCCGTAAAGTTTCTGACAAGAGCTTTTTGGAGTCATGTCCTCAGAAGAGGGTCTAGGAGTCCAAATGCAAGTATCTGGCAAGAAATTATATGTGGAATAGGCAGGACAACAAAGAGAGAGAAATATGGGCAAACAGAAGGAAAAAAATAAAATTATAACAACTTAAGAGAAAAAGTGATGGAAGTCACAAGTCAGACCTGTACAACTTGGAAACAGTCATAGGAAAGAGGACAGAATTGCACAATTCCCTTCATAATATAGCAGTATTTGCTCTTCTCAGAAGACATTAATGATCTTTCAGTAAAGAATAAAAAAGATGGGAAAATACTGAGACAGAAGAAAAAGGAATGGAAAAGTAGTATCAAACAGAAAATAATTTGGAAGTTGGTATAAAAGCAAAGTTACTAATGCAAGGAAGTACTAAAATCTAACAGATTTTACTGGTTTGCTTATATTCCTTCAATTCTTAACTACATATATAGACAAGGGAAGAAAACTCAGGCGTGAGGCCCAAGAAGAAACCATGGCATGGTACAACCAGGTCTGCAGCAGATCTTGGAAGACTGGTCTCCTGGATAAAACCACCAGGAATGGAATCTGATGCCGTCTATTTTAAGACAGATTTTGAGTCCTCAAGTAAAATCTCACTCAGTGACTCAGCATCCTCCACAGAGCATTACTCTTTTCCTTTCCTGAAAGCTATTGTAAAAAATAATAACAGAACTTCCCTTCCTTGAGCTGTCAGGGAAATGTTCATGGTAACTGAAATCCTATTTTGACTAAAATAATAGTACTTCTTATCATAATTTGTACATGAAGCTTACAGTAGAAATTATATATAGGTCAATATTTTATCTTTACAATTTTACAGACAGGAAACAGAGAAAATGAAAACTGAGTCACAGCACAATGAAATCAGACACACTAACCAAAGAGATATGCGAGTCAAAATTAGAATGGGGATTAAAATACAGTAAAACCTTGCTTTCCAAACAAAAATTTTGTGTGGGCTAATATATACAATTTTACCCACTCTGTTTATATGGATAGTATAATGTACATGTCATTATTTGCATAACTGACATATTGCAAATTTAGTTCTACTTACATATTCTCAAACACAGACAATTTACAGAACAGCCAAGTCCCAGTTCTATTACAACAGATACATACTATGATCCTTCTACATTCAGATAAATCTTAAATTCAATGTAAGAAGAATTCTCTATCGTCTTTCTTGCAAACATTGTTCATTTATTTCTCGATAGAGTCTATTCTGTACAGTTATGTGTGAGGCTTTCTGAAATGTTTATTTATATAACATAGTTCATTGACTGGTTAGTCTTATACACAAAAAAGTGAACTAATTCTGAAAGCAATCTGGTTTTCTTTATTATTAAACTAATCTGACATTGTGCTCTTTCACTGGATCCAACTAAAATCCTTGAAGGCTTGAATTCACAGGGTCCTGTAATGACCATGGCAGATACTAACTTGTAGTCACCTTAAAACTTATTTTAATTCCAATCATCCTTGTTATTTTATGTCACGGACTAGTAAAAAAACTAAGAATAAGATTAAGAAAAACCAGAATGCTAAATAAGAAGCCACTGACATCAGTAGCTACAGCTTCAATATTTAGATATAGAACAACTTAGTTACACATCTCATTCCTCAGCACTTCAATGTGACTTAAGCACCCCCATTTCATCTAGTTGTTAGCCATTTCTTATCTTCATATTTCCTCTGTGGTACCTTTGTGCTATGCCCACATGACCGTGTGGACAGCTTCACAAAATGAACTGGGAAAGGGAGCTGACTTGAAAAATAACGCAGCAAAATACAATTAGCCTCCATAGAATTTTTCCTGCTTTTTGGTTGGCGCAATTTATAGTCAGTTCCATGCTATAAAGGCTGAGAAATCCCAAAATACCACATTGTATGGGCATTAGAGAAGGTTTATGTGTAATATGAGCCCATGTTTCCTCGGACAAATAAAGAATTTGAGTTTATATCCTCCATGTTCCAGCTAAATACTCTTTTCTTTCATGGAGTAGGTGATGATAAGCATGATTTCCTCTCAGAAGCTTCTTTCTAAATGATTTTTTTCTGTTTGCTTTGTTTTGTTTACTAAACCCCTAACTTTTAAAAGAGGTTCTCTACCTCTGGAGAAAAGAGTTTAGGCCAACCCCCATATAACCTCTTTTCCTCTTGACGTAACAACAACAACAACAATAAAACCAGCATTCTCAATCTATTTAGCTCTCCTGAAAGCAAACAATTTTCCTTTCTTGTTTGTTTGGTTTTGGGAATTGCTATGTATAATATGGAGTCATATCAGAGCCATTTGATTGTCTTAGTCTGGCCACCCAGCATTGCCCCCTGTGATAAATGTAAAGATGTGCTGTAGTTATCCCAGCAGTATTCTTTACTGTTTAATGATTCCGAGTATTTTAGGGTGTAACAGGGAAAAAGACTGATTGCTGAAAATCTATATTCCTGTTACAAGACCATAGTAAAAACTAAAACTTCTTACATTCAAATGTTTATTTTGCTGGTGTTTATTTTGCTGCATAAAGTAAACAAGCTTTGATCCCCACATTATTTTAAATAGTTTTACTCCATAGTAAGATAAGCCAGTCCAATCAGCTATAAATAAACTATTTTGCCTCTAAGTGAATGAAAACAGCAACTAGGCAAAAAAGTAAACAGGAAGTAAAACAGAAAGCTCAACCAGACCACTAATTCATTCCTCAACACATCCACCCCTGCTTCATATCAGGTTCACCTTCAGTAGCAAAATACCCTTTTTCTTACCACCACAAGATCAATCTGAAGATTCATATATCCCATGTTAGGGGTTACTGGATTGGCTAGCCTGGTGGAGGTGAGGCTGCTGTGACTCCTGTTCCCAGAGTCCAGCTGGGAGCAAGGCTGAGCACGTGCTCCTGCATAGGAACACACGCACACACATGCAACCCTGCTACACGCAGCCTGCCACGCATACACACACCCTGCGTGCACACAGCTGGCTGCACAGACAACACCGGCTGCACAGTGCTTTACCAGCACCTACACAAACGCACAGCATTCACACCAATGTGAGCAGCACAGATGGCTCGATTGTGTTCCTCCACAAGAACAGGGTTCAGGAAAGTGTGCCAGTGGGATATATGTGTACATGCACTATGGATCCCCATCATAGCTGGGCCTTTTGGTCTTGATCAGAGAATTGGTCTCTGTTCCACTTCATAGACATCACCTGAACCTTTGTCTGATGGCCAAGTCAAACTGGGGCCTTTTATAGACATTTATGTTTCATTCTAAACAGCACCTCCTTTTAACTGACATTTAAGAAATTCCTTCTCTGCAGATACATCTTCCAGAGTAGTAAAGAATACTCCCCAACATACAACCTCAAGGGCATGTATACCAACACAAGTAGTCTAGGCAACAAAGAGGAGGAACTGGAGCTCTGTGCCCAGTATGAGAGTTATGATGTCATAGGAATCACAGAAACTTGGTGGGAAAACTTACGTGACTGGAAGACCACACTGGATGGCTACAAACTCTTTCAGAATGATACAAAAGGGAAGAAGAGGAGGTGGAGTTGCACTTTTATGTAAAAGTGAGATTTGAGTGCAGGGAGGTGAGCTAGGGAGACCACAAAAGTTCTATCGAATGCCTTTGGATTGAGATTAGAGGGATTGGCACCAAGAGGGATCTTATGATAGGTATCTGTTACCAACCTCCTAATCAGGATGACAAGGCCAATGAAATTTTATTTGTCTAATCAAGGAATTCTTGGGCCAGCAAAACCTGGTCCTCATGTGCAACTTCAATTACCCAGACGTTTGTTGGGATAACAACACAGTGGTGCACAAGTTGTCCATCAGATTCCTGGAATGCATTGAGGACTGCATCCTGGTACAGATGCTGGACATACTGACTAGGAACAGTGCATTGTTAGATTTACTGCTCAAAAACTGAGAAGGCTTATTTGGCAACATAACTACCAGTGGTAGACTTGCGTTCAGCTATCATAACATTGTGGCATTTAGGATCCTGCTGAGCACACTGAAGATCAGTAGTGGGACAAAGGCCCTGGATTTTAGAAGAGTAGAATTCAATACACTCAGAGCCCAGCTGTGAACAATTCCATGGGAAGCATCCAAGAAGAGCAAAGGAGCTTGTGAGTGCTGGGAGTTATTCAAGAACAGCCTCCTGGAAGGTAAAAACCAGTCCATCCTCTACAAAGGAAAGGCAGAACAAGAGACCACCCTAGCTTAGCAAGGGAAAAATAAGCATTCTGGCTGTGGCAAAGAAACCAAATACCCATAAGGCCTACAAGAACCCTACTGGTTGGGCATGCAGAGTTGCAGTCAAGAAGGCAAAGGCTCAGCTAGAACTGAAAGTGGCCAAAGATAAGAAAACAAGAAATGGTTCTTTAGATACATAAGCAGTAAGGAGAAGCACAAAGAATACATAAAACCATTGCTAAACAGTGCAGGGGAACTAGTTAGCAGTAATGGTTGACAGGGCAGAGGTTCTCACTACCTTCTTTGCCTCTTTTTTTACCAACGTAGCTGGACCCCAGATCACAGGATCCAGTAGCTACAACAATGCATTGTTGACCCACCAGTAGTGGAGGAAGGGCTGATCTGTGGCCTCTTGCAAGGGCTTAACCCATATAAATCTGTGGACCTGGACAAAATAGACCTCAGGATGTTAAGAGAAGTGGCTGACGTTGTTGTAAGGCCACTGTCTATAACATTTGAAAAGTCGTGGAGATCAGGGGATGTCCCTGATGACACAAAGAGAGAAAATGTCGTACCCATCTACAAGAAAGACCCAAAAGAGGACCCAGGAAACTACAGGTCCATTAGTCTTACTTCAATTCCCAGGAAAGTAATGGAACAAGTCCTCTTAGAAATTATTACAAACACTATGAAGCAGCTGATTGGGAAAAGCCAATGTGGATTTACCAATGGCAAATCATGCCACACTAGCCTGATTGCCTTCTACAACAAATTAACATTGTCTGTCAACATGAGGTTGTCTACCTAGACTTCAGCAAAGCATTTGACACTATTTTCCAAAGCCTTGTCCTGGGCAAACTGGCAAGATACAGCTTGGATGGGTGGTCTGTGAGATGGGTAGGGAATTGGCTAACATAGAGAGTGATGATCTGTGTTTTTTACTCAGGCTGGCAGCCTGTCACAAGTGGGATCCCCCAGAGATTGATACAGGACCCCATGCTGTTCAACATCTTCATAAATGATCTGGGTGAGAAGATTGAGAGCACCCTCACAAATTTTCTGATAGCACCAAACTGGGTGGTGAGGTGAACATGTCAGAAGGGAGACCCATCTTACAAAAAGACCTGGACAAGTTGGAAGAGTGGGCTAGCAAGAAGTGTATGATGTTTAACAAGGACAAGTGCAGGGTCCTCCACCTGGGAAGGAACAACGAAATAACCCAGTACAGGCTAGGATCTGTGTGGCTGGGGGGTACCTTTGCTGAAAGGCACCTGGCGATCCTGGTGGACAGCAAGCTGAGCATAAGTCAGCAGTGCACCTCTGCAGCAAAGAAGGCAAAATGGATCTTGGGCTGCATCTGCAAGAGCATTACTAGCAGACATAAAGATGTGATCATCCCACTTTACTCAGAACTTGTCAGGCCACACCTGAAGTACTGTGTCTATTTCTGGTCCCCACAATTCAAAAAAGATATGGACAGGCTAGGGAGGGTTCAAAGGAGGGCCACTAAGATGATCAAAGTCCTGGAAAACCTGTCTTATGAGGAACAACTGAAGATGTTAGGTCTTTTCTCCCTGGAGAAGAGAAGGCTTGGGGGGACCTCATAACACTATTCTTGTACTTAAAGGACAGTTGCAAAGAGGAGTCTTTCTCATCACAAGAAGCCACACAGATAACACCTAGGGCAATGGGTACAAGTTGCACCAGGAGAGGTTTATATATCTTTGATATAAGGAAGGATTTTTTATAGTGAGAACAATCAATAAATGGAACAACCACCGCAGGGAAATGATAGAGTCCCTATCACTGGAGATTTTCAAGACATGATTGGACAGGATGTTAGATAATCTCATCTAGGCTCCCTTTCCCACAAAAGGTTGGACCAGATAATCTTTTGAGGTCCCTTTCAACCTGGGTTGTTTTGTAATTCTAAGATATTGAATTCATTGATAAAATTTTTATTTCTGCTAAAGTAATGTAGTATATTAAAATTGTAAATTTATATTTATAAGGACCAATTATTTTTTTGTTTGTTTATATGAAGAGAAATTTGTTTGGGATCATCCAAAATCAAAATTATACTGTGATTTTTAATAAAGGCATATTATAAATAGTCTTCAGTAAAAAAAATAAATTACTCAGCTATGTTTTGGCAAAACAAATATTCAGTCTTACATTAATGTACTGCAGAAACATGGGAATCTTCCAGATCCTCTTTCCAAGCTGTCAAAGGCTCCATTTATTGCTAATAAAAATTGAGGTGAATGACAAATACAATTTTTTACCACCTTTATAAACAACTTTCAGTGAAATTAAAACTGAAACAGAACTGAGTGCTTGATATCCTGTTACACTTATTTTCCTCAATGTTTTAGCCCAGTGAATTATTGGAACATGAACAGATTGGGAAATATATTTACGATGTGGAAAAAAATACAAAAGCATTCAATAACCAAAAGTATTTCTTATATGATTACTTGACTAGTGTAAGTCTAGATCTACAGGCACTGGAAAGAGCTGGAAACCTGCAGAGACCAGCTTACTATAGCTATCCAAGTATGTCTCAGTTTTATTGAATAATGTTTTATTAGCCCCTCAGTGCTCCCTGGCCATACTAGAATCAGTCTGGGTTCCCCTTCCCCTGAAAATGTAAAAATGTAAAAATCTGGGTATGTGGACAGTAAAGAAGCCAGTACATCCCCTAAGGGTAGTATTAGGGAACCAACACAGCCAGGCACATTGAGTAGCGCACTAGTCTGTGTTGACTCAGCTTTGGATATGCATTTTAGGAAAAAATGGTTATCTCCTCAGTGGCATCTCTCTCCTTCCATCAGTCATAGGCATATGGTTTCATTAAATATGTAAATTTTAGATAATTTAACTTTTAGGTGAGATGAATACCACCTTTAAGATAAGGCTCTCCAAAACACTTTAAGAGAAGCTTTCTTAAGAAACAGAGCTTTATGCAGATATATTCTTGAGATGTTAGGAGTCCTCTGCAGTTGATTGTCCAAAGTTTCTTGGTTTGCAGAGATCCATCAATATTGTATTATACGAACAATATTCATCAAAAGATTAAGAGGCTCTGAGGAAAGAAATTAACATGTTTTACAATGCTAACAGCTATTACATATGTATAATGCAATATATGACTATTCTGGATTAATATACAATATTGCAGAAAACTCGATTACCCAGCAAGAAGTAATAACAACAGATGCAGAGAATTAATTTAGTCATTGAACTGCAGAACATGGGAATTTTAATCCAGCTTCAGCTGAAAGATCTCAAAAAACCTTAAGGACCTATTAACTATGGATTTAATACTTATGCCTACATAATATATTTTTCTAAGTAGGACATTTTTTTCTCTGTGTAAAGCATAACTTGATAGTGATGGAACACTGTGGCTTTACTCAACATATGAAATTTTAATGACAAAAACATGATTCACAAATAAGACATCTATGCAGATGTACATGATTTATGCATTGAATTATTTCTGTATAACATAGAAAGGACAAGCAGGTCCTTTTGACCCAAATTTGACTTTGATTTTGCTGTTTTAGCCATGACCTAATTTAGAGCTGTCTCAGGCATGTTTATAAAATACTCAGCATTTCGACCATATGGTGCAGTTAGAGGCACAGAGCATCATTTGAACCTTCCCTAGAATTAGACTTCAAACTCTTTGTGGTGTTAAAATTCAAACCTAACTTTTGAATTTAGTAAATACTATATAACATACATGTAATCCTAAAATCTCTTCACAATGCAATCCAGCATTAAAGCTTCAAATTCTGTTAAATAGTCCATCTCTTTCTGATGTCTATAAATAGCATTGTTCATGGAAACAGTAGACTGCTGCTTCTTAACTTATGTCTAAGTAATTAACTATCCATATAACTAATATCTACTGCCTTTGGCATAGGAATTGCCTGCAAGTACTGAATCACTCATTGTCTTTAACCAACAATTAGATGTATTTACAAAAACTCCAGCAATGTAATTCTGGATGCACTTAACTGCAAATAATCTCACTGATGCTAAAACTGTTAAACACAAATAAAACCTGAAAGTCAAAAAATGACCAAATATTCTCACATAAATTTACATGTGCAAAGGAACAAAGAATCACAGACCTGTCAGGAATCTCAAGATATTATCCAGTCTTTTTACCTGCCTCCGGCAGGACATTCTATTCTGTTATATACAGACTATATAGATTTAGAACTTGTGACACACTTTTTAATCCACTCTTGAAGATCCAGTGAGAAAAATCCAACTCATTCCTAAGTAGGATTTTTAGTGCTTTGTTGTACTTACTGATCCCTGCAAAATCCCATCATTTTGGCAGTGAATTCAGGACTATGATGCAGGCAAAATTTCCTTGCCAGATTTGCTGGAATTCCACCCGTAAGCTTTTTTCGTTCTAACATTTTTTCTCAGCTTTCTTAGTACTATCATGAGGCACAATGTCAAAAGACTTTAAAAGTCAAGTTATATGACTCTATTATTCCTATTCTGTTTACAAGGCCTATTATTCTATTGTAGAAGTAAATCAGGTTGGTTTTTAGGATCTTTTTTATTTCTAGGTACTCCAGGTTTGCTAGATTATTTGTTCCAGTCGCTATTTGGAAATTAGTAAAGCTGACAAATACATAATTCCATGGCTCCTCCTTTTCCACATTTTTTTAAAGTGTGACACAACAATTGTCTTTTTTATCTTTGATCCATAAATTCTCAAAATAACTACTGTTTGTGCTCTGATATCACCAGTCAATTTTTGAACTACATAGAATAAAAAACATCGGTCTTACAATATGAAAACACCTAACTTAGATAAGTAGCCTCTACCCTATTCTTGATTTATTCAAGGCTGAAATATTATTTTGTTCTTGGTTTTAACTATAATTCTAGGCTACTGCTCGTATTTTAGTAAAGAATTACACAAAAAAATTACTAAGCATGTCGACCTTCTTAACATCGTCTGCCAATAGTTTCCTACTCTGATAATAGTGCACCCATTATTAGTAAACCCTCTGTATGATTTCTGGTTTTGCGATCAGTTAAAAGTCAGCCTAGTGATCTGTTACTATATTTTGGGAAGGACTAATTAATTTTACCACATGCAAGAGTCTGCTATGACTATACTTTGCTGTGTATGTATGGATACTCCTAGAATGTAAGTCAGCACATCCTAAACTTCAGCAGACAGTGAGTACCAGTTTTGTTCTGCTCCCAGGGAGATAGCTTAGAATTACCAGCTCACATGCAATGGTCTCTATTATGGATATCTGTAGTTATGTGAGGTTCTTCACAAAAAAGCCTGATTCAGATGATCTTCCAAGTTTACTGGACTCCTATAATGTTAACGATCCTATTCCTTTTGCCCTTGCATCATTACCCTGAACCTTTCGGAAAGCTCCATTTATAGTTTCAGTGTCAGAATTTGTTCTTTATGGTAGAAGACTGAGCTAGTCCCTCTTCTGTTGCCTTTCTTTTCTCAGAAACAATAATTATCTTTGTATTCTAGTCAGGTGAATTTTAACCACTTTGTGACATTCCAGTTTAATAATGAAATACCTATTAATGATCTATACTCATTCTGAGTTGCACAGGATAGTACCTGCAGAGGACTACAAAACATGGCTATCCTACCATGTCCAGAGTGAAACTATCCATCTGCCTCAACATTCTTACTCTCAGATTACTTTTTGTAGGGAAATCTTGAAGAGATAAAAACCCCCATACTGATGGTTTTTGAGTAAGAGTTCGATGCCCGACAAAAAGAATCTCAGAATGGAAAATCATTGAACTATGAATGTCCATGAATGACATTTCTTCAAAGGCATAGTATTTGCATGATGTTATGAAGATAAGAATCTGGAAACCATAGTTCTCCAAAGAAATTTTAACATTTTTAAATATAGCACTGCTAATTTATTGTTCAATGTATGAGTTTTCCTATAAACTACTCAGAAAGTTTAATTTTTTCGGCTCTCTTCTATGCAAATTAATATGCAAAAATGTAATAGATTATTTCCAAATGTCCTATTCCAGGCATTATTTTCTACTTCTCTGTCATTCCAAATGTCTTTAAAGTGTGGGGTGTCAACTGATTATATGAAAGCTGTCACTATCCTCTAGTGGTCTTTGCTGTCTTTGCCTAGGCTGCCCTTTGTATTATTTCCCCAAATAATTTCTGTAAGAAAAAACATGCTCTTCCACCTTGCAGTCACAGCACACCATAGATATTCACTTTGCTATATTGGAAGGGAAAACCAAGATAATTTATTTGGACTGGGACAGAGATAGACTTGAATGCAAATACCTCCCTGCTTTGCAGGTTTGACTATATCTATTTGGTTCCAGTACTGACAGCATAGAATATTAGTTGTGTTATTCCTGGTTCTAGTTTGGTTTGACACCTCTGACCCACAGATAGCCAGATCTTCTTTCTTAAGCATGAGGTTTATGATGTCTTGTGGTTGGTTTGTGTCTTTTTTTTTCTTTAAAATCCAGCTCAGGGCAAAATATGATTACAGAATCTCAATGTACAGTTAAATTAATAAAAAAAAAATTATTGATGATTGCACAGAAAAAAATTGAGATGATGAAATCTAAACACTTATAAGAAGAGGCAAACAGAAAAAGTTTCATCTCATAATCACTTATTCCATCATAGCATCATAGCATTATAAAATCATCTAGGTTGGAAAAGAACTTTAAGATCACAGAATCAAACAATAAACCTAACACAGCCAAAACCACCACTAAACCATGTCCCTAAGTGCCACATCTACTTGTCTTTTAAATATCTCCAGGGATGGTGACTCAACCACTCCCCTGGGCAGTGTGGTCCAATGCTTGATAACCCTTTTGGTGAAGAAATTTTTCCTAATGTCCAATCTAAACCTCCCCTGGTGCAACTTGAGGCCATTTCTTCTCGTCCTATTGCTTGTTATGTGGGAGAAGAGATCGACTCTCACCTCACTACAACCTCCTTTCAGGTAGTTGTACAGAGCGATAAGGTCTCCCCTCAGCCTTCTCTTCTCCAGGCTAAACAATCCCAGTTGCCTCAGCTGCTCTTCATAAGACTTGTGCTCTAGACCCCTCACCAGCTTTGTTGTCCTTCTCTGGACATGCTCCAGAATAGTTTGGCTTGGAAGGGACCTTTAAAGGTCATCTAGTCCAACTCCTCTGCAATGAGCAGGGACATCTTCAACTAGGTCAGGTTGCTCAGAGCCCCGTCCAACCTGACCTTGAATGTTTCCAGGGATGGGGCATCTACCACCTCTCTGGGCAACCTATTCCAGTGTTTCACCACCCTCACTATACAAAAATTTCTTCCTTATATATAGTCTAAATCTTCCCTTTTTTAGTTTAAAACCATTGTCCCTTGTCCTATCACAACAGGCCCTACTAAAAAGTTTGTCCCTATCTTTCCTGTAGGCCCGCTTTAAGTACTGAAAGGCCACAAAAATGTGTCCCCAGAGCATTCTCTTCTGCAGGCTGAACAATCCCAACTCTCTCAGCCTTTCCTCATAGGAGAGGTGTTCCATCCCTCTGATCATTTCTGTGGCCCTTCTCTGGACCCGCTCCAACAGGTGCATGTCTTTCCTGTGCTGAGGGCTCCAGAGGTGGATGCAATACTCCAGGTGGGGTCTCACCAGAGCAGAGTAGAGGGGCAGAATCACCTCCCTCAACCTGCTGGCCCAGGATACAGTTGGCTTTCTAGCTAACTGTATTATTCCCCTCCATGCCATGACTATTCCAGTTCTGAAATATTAATGTTTGACAATATTCCAATCTGTGGTCTCTAAATTATATTCCCACAAAATATGTATGAAATAAAAACCCAAAGAATTCTTGGGAAACATGACAATCTTATTCTCATTTTTTAAAAAAAGCAAAAACTAAACCTCCCAAACAAACAATCAAAGCCTCGAATGATTCAAAAACAATTTATGAAATTATTTCCATGCAGCATGCTATTTTTAAATTTTATCTGAATAAATCGAATACAGAGGGTAAAAACATTGTCTCAAAAATAATGTGGGTTTGGAGAAATTATCTAGGTCTTCATAGCTTAATTGTTTCTACAAACACCAGTTACAATGGAACCTAAGGCTCCCTAGCTTCATTGGTGAGTGATCTCTGGTGTGAGGAGACTCTTTCATCTCAGAGTGATTATTCCAGCACATATATTATTTGCCAACATGTATGAGCACTGCAGTATAACTCCTACTGTTCCTATCTGAGTAATCTTTTTGAAATAAAGATTGTGTTTGCAACTAGAAATTAAGACCCTCAGCTTCCTATATGATATTGCTTTGTAACAGAATCACAGAATCACAGAACCACAGAATCACAGGAGTTGGAAGGGACCTCTAGAGATCATCTAGTCCAACCCCCCTGCCAGAGCAGGCTCACCTAGAGCAGGTTGCGCAGGACAACATCCAGGCGGCTTTGGAATGTCTCCAGAGTCGGAGACTCCACCACCTCTCCAGGCTGCCTGTTCCAGTGCTCTGCCACCCTCAAAGGAATATTCCTCCTCATGTTCAGATGAAACTTCCTATGGTCAAGTTTGTGCCCATTACCTCTTGTCCTATCACTGAGCACCACTGAAAAAAGACTGGTGCCATCCTCCCAACACCCTCCCTTCAAGTATTTATAAGCATTGATGAGATCCCCTCTGAGCCTTCTCTTCTCCAGACTAAAAAGACCCAAGGCCCTCAGCCTTTCCTCATAAGAAAGATGTTCCAGTCCCCTAATCNTTTGTCAGGTGTCACTGGCAGCAGGAAAAGTATGGTTTAAGTGTCGGCTTCCTCTTAAAATTAACTAATAATCATTACCCTCTCAAGACACAAACCAGAGTGTGTTTTAAAACTAAGAAAACCCTAAGGAAAAAGGGAAAAAGGAAGGAAAAACAGAATATAAAATTAACAACCCCCCCCCCCAACCCCAGTCCCAGTAACATTAACTCCATTGTATATTGATAGGAAGCAAATGTTGTACAGCAAGCGTCTTGGTGTTTTTTTACCTTGAATTCTCCACTGATACTATAAATGTTTTCTAAACAAGTATCCCTTCCACATCTTATTCTCCCTTACCATTTGCTGTCTGATACTTCTCATTCATGTTTAGTGAATGGTTACTGAATGGTTAGTGTCATAAAATGGTTGTCAGTGGCTAGTTGTCATAGAAATGAGGAATACATTCATGCAGACTTAACCCCAGGCTCTACAGAAAACTGAAGCCAGTGCCTTATTTTGTTACTTCTTACAAAACCAATAGTTTTAATGATTTTTTCAGTGTCTGCTCAAAATCTTACTAATTTTATTCCTAAAGCTGCTTGGAAAAATGTGTTTTCTAAAATTTATTCATGTTTGTTTCTGTCACTTGTGACTTTGGTGAAAAGCTTCTATAATACCTAATTTGGATAATGGATGCAAAATATTAATTCATTTGTGCCAGTGGGGGGAAAAAAAAACAAAACAACAAAACAAATGGAGTCCCTGAGAAAGGTCTTCGTACCAATTAGTCTGTGGTCCCAAGAAAGTAAGAGTTTTAAATTCCTCCCAGTAGCCCATATACTTGCTTTCGTATGTGTTCAAGTAGCAAAGGGTGCATGACTGACGTTTTAGTTATAATGAATTCATTATCCATGGTACATTAAGTACCACATTTTTCTTTGTTCAAATTACACAGATAATTTTATATGTTCTATACCTAAAACCTATGAATTCTAACTAGTGTAAATAACGTTTACACTGGCACAAATGAGTGCTAACCGTAGATCTTGTCCTTCTCCAGTCAACCCGAATTTACACAAAGAGTTTCTTCCCCTCACAATCGTACTAGAATTACATAAATGAAATAATACACTACAATGAAATAATTATGATGACTTGTCTGGAAAGTAATTGGACACAGCATTCAAAAATCCGTGAAATAACAGAAAACTCCTATTTTTATTTTTTTTTTTAATTTATCCCAAACCCTCTTTAAAATGTAATTTCAAAGTGTGTTTGCAGGCACAAGTTTTCCTTTTGAAATGATGTGTTGCTAACAACTCCCAATGAAAATCTTCATTGTATACATTGCTTCAATCGGTGTCTGATGTGCGAATATATACATTTCTCTGTTTTGTGTATTATGTTTGGTATACTGTGTTGGATTTCTATAGGGAGATAAATGTTCATGACTTGCTTCCACATATCTTTTAGCAAACTGCTAGTAATGTAAACCTAACAGGGCTCAAGAGACAACTGCTGAAAAGTTTCTCACATTTCGACCCAAAATGATCATTAGGCATGCATTTAGTATGTTTACACAAGAAACTTATACAAGAACCTTTATACAAGGACCTTACACAAGAATGTTTCAACTTTTTCAGCAGATTATTTTTTCTGATGAGAGCTGAAATTTTTCACAGCATTTGATAACATTTTTGTATTATTTCAACATCTCCTTAGCAGAAATGCGTCATGTGAGCCAAAGTAGCTAAGCATCTTGATGCACTGCAAATATCATAGAATCATAGAATGGTTTAGGTTGAAAGGGACCTTAAAGATCATCTAGTTACAACCCCCTGCCATGGGCAAGGACACCTCCCACTAGACCTGGTTGCTCAAAACCCCATCTAACCTGGCCTTGAACACGTCCAGGGATGGGGCCTCCACAACCTCCCTGGGCAACGTATTCCAGCACTTCGCCACCCTCATAGTGAAAAAATTGTTCCTTATATCTAATCTAAATCTCCTTTCTTCCCGTTTGAAACCATTACCTCTAGTCCTATCACTACATGCCCTTGTAAAAAGTCCCTCTCCAACTTTCTTGTAGGCACCCTTCAGATACTGGAAAGCTGGTATAAGGTCTCCCTGGAGCCTTCTGTTCTCCAGGCTGAACAACCCCAACTCTTTCAGTCTGTCTTCATAGCAGAGGTGCTTTAATTCTCTGATCATCTTCATGGACCTCCTGTGGACCTGCTCCAACAGGTCGATGTCCTTCTTATGTTGGTGGCTCCAGAGCTGGACACAGTATTCCAGGTGGCTGCTTATGAAAGTCTTTTGCTAAATCTACTTTTCTCTAGTGTGTAGAACAGGTCTCTATATACAGAAAGTAAACAGTGTAAAAATATTTAATTTATACTGCAAAATTACCTAGACATCCACATTTTCTAATGCTTGAAATTTCTAATTAACCCCGGTAACTGAGAATGAAGAAAATAATGATGGGCAGAGATTACCAAAAAGACCTTCTTGGTTTTTGATCTTCCTTGTGAAAATGTGGTCTGTGTGATGGTATTACCTTTCCAGTGGCAGAATAGGAAAATCTGAACCAAATGAAAAAGTAACATTTGTCTTCTTGGAGAGGAACAAAACAATGGTGCTGAGTGGAATTAATATGGACAGTGATAGCAATGGAAGATGATATAAATATCTCTTCTTCCCATCCCTTATTTGTCTTGTCTTTGCCATCTTCTTCTGCAAAGGAATAGGCAGAAATAAACCTCTTTGTGGTGGTGAGCCTTTGCATTTGTATTTAACAGCCAGTCTTTAAAGGCAAGTAGCCTGGCTAGATAAACACAATCAACAAAACTGTAGGGCAAATGCTAAGCTGTAGTTCCCTTTAATGGCAATGCTTACACAGGCAGCAGTACAGTATGAGACACAAGTGATCAATCTGCATATGAGTTTGTCAGGTATGTTGCTAATCATCCACCTATTTTCTGTTAGAGTTTCTTGCAGGCTTCTACAGAACTTACAGACAGCTCCACCTCTACTGTCATATATAGGTTCTTCATTAGGGTGTGACACAACTTTATGTCAGTAAAAAGTCATTTGCAAGAATAGCCTTAGAGCCTCCTGAACTTTGAACATCTTTGTTAATACTTTTGATGTGGGAGGAGTCCAAGCAAGGTCAGATGTGACTGCTTCAGTCTTGTGATAATTTGGTTACATACGTCCTTATTCCAAATTTATTGATAATTGTCTCTGCACAACAACAGGACTGAGAAACATATACATAAAAAACATATAAAGTATAGCACTGTAATATAGTACTATAGTGCAATATGTGTACAGAATTTTGTGATATTGATATCTCTGTAATTTATGACCATGTATTGATATGAGTTACAACTTAGTGGTTTTCTGGATGTAAGTGTTGCATGTATACTGCCAAAACAGATCCTTATTACACTAAGACTTAGCAGTAGTAACAGAGACTGATTTTAAAACAATAACACGTTGTATGTGGGTACAGTGTCATATATTCAGTTGCTGGATACACAGTGGAAAAGAATTTTGCATTACTTGTTTACTGATAGTCTTGAGCAGTGAGGTAAGCATCCTCAGAGAGGAAATAAGATGGTTCTGTTTCCTCGGTACAAAACCATCTTTGCTCTTCTTCCAGGACTAGAGGATAGCTTCCCAAGAAAAATGTCTAACCTTCTTGAAATGACATATATTCAAAAACTTGCTACCTCAATCATAAATGCCTACTCCAATCAGGCACTGGTAGACCCCTCCTGAAGCGCCTACCCAGGAACAAAAAGTACAGAGTACTTCTCTACTATTTTTCAAACCTATTAAAGTCAAAGACTGAAGCAAACATAAGTATTCTAACACAGTCACTAGTTCTGCATTTAGTTTTAGGCCCCATCTTGCTACACTTATTTAATTATCCCAACTGACATTTTATTCACTTAGTCACAATTATACAGCAGGAAAATTTTAACTGTGCTAACATAACTTAGAATGGAAAGACACAGAGCATCACACATTTCCACCTATTAACAATCAACAGTAGCTGTTTTCTCTCCATGATGTTAAATGCAAAATCCTTAACTCTTAAATTGTATAATATGGTTAGTCTTTGCAACATGGCACATTTGCATATTGAAATGGATGGAAAATAAGAATAATGAACCATGCTGGGAAATCTGAATACAACGAATAAGGAAAAAAAAAATGTTTAAACTCCTTTATTCTTTTAATACTTTCAGGATGTAGCTTATGGATAAAATCTTTTGCTGGTGACAATCTATTTAACTACATAGGTTTCAATAGACACATATGTGTAGATTAGTCTCCAAAATTTTTCCATTATAATGCTAAGCCTCCATTCACCCTCTGATTGTATTTTGTTGGCACTTTTGGACAGAGATTTCCATTTAGCTCTTTTCCAGCTGTTTCAAGGGTCCTTTTCTGCACAGGCTCTGATATAATTTTCAGCTTTTAATTTCTAAATTTTTCTGCATACCACTACCCATTTTTCTTCCAGAATGATATTTAGAGGCAACAGAGTACTGTTTCTCTCTTGAGCCAAAACTATGACTAAAGTAAGTGTAATGCTAGAAAAAAGAAAAAAAAAAAAAAACAAACAAAAAAACCCACCATACACACACAAACCAAAAAACAAAACCAAATACAACAAAACAAAAGACAAAAACAAACCCAAACAACAACAACAAAACAAAACAAAAAAACAACTTGAAGAGGGTTTTTTTTAAGCTAAAATATCCAGTCAGCTTATCCCTCTTTATTTAGATTGCCATCACCTAAACCTTCTGGCAATTTAGAAGTATGTCAGCCATTGCACATTTTCTGTGCAAACCTTTAGATGACCTGCTCACAATCCATAACATTATAATGACTTTTAAGAACATGGACTCCTTTCTCCTCCTCCCCATGTTAGATACCTACTTCGTAGTACCAAAACTGTATTTTCAACACTTCAGTAAATGACCTGGTTGCTGGGCTCCCACAGCTCCTACTGATGTCAAGGTTAGTTACCTTTTACATTGTCCTATTTCTTTCTCCAATACATTTACATGGCAAAGCTACAACGTTATGATCATTAATAACAGTTACAACTGTGCAAGCTAACATAATTACAATAAAATCGTATGCTTCAGGGCATAAACTGATAATCTGTAGGAGTCAGGAAAGAACTTTTCTTCTCTCATTATGACATTAAACAATGGACAGGTGCTTTATGGTGGCTTTAGCTGTTATTTGAAACACCAAGCACAGGCAGCGGCTTACAGAAGCAGAATGCCAGAGTAGGTTTAATAATGGCAATAATCCACCATTACCTCTTTTATATCTCATAAAATCTCACTCATTATGCCTCTTATTGTGACAAATAATGTTGATATTATGATGAACACATGGGTCATACTTATTTAGTAGTTCCTTTGCTAAAAGAATACTCAGTGTTTCCACTAGTCATTTGACAATATATTTTTGTTTTTATAAGTAAAAGCCCTGTGATTAATTCTGGAAGGAAATCTTAAAATGAATAGTGAAAAGTTGCTGGGAAGTAATGAAAGTAAGAGTATTAACTATATGCACGTGGTTTCAAACCAACACCCAAAAATGTTCTCCAAAGCCATGTTTTCCTATACTCCATTTCCCTTAGTACAGAGGAAGAGAAGGAGCAAGAAACAAAAGAAGATAGTTCAATAAAAATAATGTAAAATTGACTACAGAAACCCTTACAAGATGAGAGAGCAATAAAATAAACACACATTACATGAAGTTCTTCAGTTCCTTGGATGATCTGTTTCCAGTAAGCATTGGCTATTTATTAATTCTTTTTATTCTAAAAAAAAAATATAAATCCTAAACTGTGGATACTGGGGAAAACAAAATAAAACAAAACACTTTTATAAATTTTTAATTGATAAATTGATTGATTTATATTCTTTCAAATCTCATTATCCTACAATATTACTCCATAGTTTTGCCATATGGTCAGTAAAATCAAGAACTAAGTTCAAATAGGTATCTTTTCCTCTTAGAACTAACATTATTGACTTGAATCCCCAGCCAGAATTTTTCAAATCACTAACTACCTGGTACCCTTAGTAGTTAACCCTCCCCACCTCTCTCCCTTGGGATAGATGCCTAATTGTCTCCATCAATTACAGAGGAATCAGAGGGAGATTAAAATCACTAGGCTACAGTTAGCCTTTGGGAATATTCCCTTAGATTCTTAACTTTGTTGTTAAAGTCAGGTGAGGTGAATTCTGATTCTGTTTATGAAACAAGGAAAATATCTTTATTATAAAATAAAACACATCATTATTGCATGTGGATCCATAATAAAATAAAACAGTTGTAGTATCTTGGAGAGGGAGAAGATCAGGAAACTGTTACCTTGGCTCCCCAGCAGCTGGCATGAGTATCTAGTAGATAAACAGGCCAGTACCAGACCATTTACCTCTCTCCCATCCAGAAAATTGTTCTCATATCACAGTTTGGTGTTCAGTTCCCAAATGAGGAATGTATTCAGCCAACCTGTCTCAGGTCTCCTGGGAAATGTTACCTAGTGCCATCATCATTCTCTGTCTTCAATGTGTTACACTTTTCATTTCATGCAATGCTTGAAAGAAAAGGTATAATGAGAGTTTGCTTAATTTCACTGGCCTGTCTAAGGACCCAGATCCCAAATTTCTGTGATACATTAGCTGTATCATTGTTACCAAGGTTATCTCGAACAGCCCTTTCCACTCCTCTTTTTTTTTTCCATATCAGGCTGCATACATTGAAAAATCTGAGTTTGCAAAAAGTACTAGTGCTTTGGAAAATAAGAGGAATTCCTGGTCAAAAACCTGCACAAATGAAGCACACTTGATAACCCTATTTGATCTTCCTCTCACATAAACAGAGGACAGGAGTTTCTTTCTCTCTGAAGCTCTGTCCATCTGTGTTCTTTGCTAAATTAATTAGGCAAATAAAACCGTCTGGGCCATTGTTCCAGTGGACCCGCAGATGGGAATAGTCTTTCTTGTTCTTTAAAACTTGAGAACACAGATATGGTTAATTCACAAACTTGTACATTCAAATACCCATACCAGAAATAGTCATATCAAGAAATAGCTGTAATGCCATAAGACCTCTGTAATTAGTCATACCCAATCCACAGAACCTGAGTCTGAAATGCTACATATTTATAAAGCCGCATTTGCCATAATTCTATGAAGATAAAAACAACTTTTTTTCAGACAGGCTTGAGAAAATCACACTGTCCTCACTGAACAAAGGAAAAAGGATTAATTTCTCAAAAAAATTAAATAAATTACCAAACTCTGGCCAGGGTGAAGACATTTAGTTTTGACAGGGTCTCGTATGGGTATTTTTAGGCTACGTTCTACATGAAGGGTGTGTTTCTGTATATGCAACTAATAACACTCAGATTAAATTGGGGGTGTAGTTTTCCAATGGATCTAAATCTGTTCACTTGGTCTTAATTTACTGTGCTTGAAGTTGGAGCAGGATCCTGATTCAGTTTTCACAACTAAACTGCAAGCATAAGTCTGAACAGACTTTAAATTCAGGACCAGTCTTTGCAGCTTAGGCATATCATTGCTTTAAAAAGCAGCAGAAATCATTCTCAGAACACAGAACATAGAAACACAGTATCTGTGAGAGTTGTTCATTCCTAAGAGAAATATTTTATATTAAAAAATCCCTTCAGAATAAAATCTGGAAGACTGAATGGAAGAAAACATAAGGATTCTCTTTTGCATGTTGTTTAATTACCCCTGCTTCACGCCAGAAGAATTTACTATTCCGTTTAGAATGTGATCTGCAATGCAAGCAATGCTAATCCAAGAAGGTTACTGGTGCAGCTCTTTAAGGCATGACTAAAGAAATGTTTTCTGAATTCTGAAAATCTGAGTTGGAAATCATACACAGCTGAGACCTCTAGAGGTTTAATGATGAGTTTATTTGGTTAGGAGGTATTGCTGCTCGCTCTACATTTTCATTTACTTTTTTTTTTTAAGTCAAAGACCAGCATGCACCAAGATAAGCCCACCTTGAGAAGACGGCACAACTGCTTCATCTATCAAATTCATAAAGATACCTATAGATTTGTCATTACACTCATATTTTTTGTTTACATTTATTGCTACATAGATGGCCCATCTGTTTTCAGTCCCAGTGAACACTAATAGCACCTTACGTCTGGAACTCTGACAAATTCAGAGGTCAAATAGTTCCCCAGAAAGATTCCCCCATTGCAAAGAAAAATGAAAAAAGGAATAATGCTGCAAATCGCTGAGCTATAGCTCAGCTGAAAAACACAGTCAGTCTTCTTTTGGGATTACAAAACATTTCTTTGCCAAAGACAGTAAGAGCTGAAAAGCAGTAGAAATGAAGATACACGTTATGCATTGGGGTTTGAATATGAACACTTCAAGAACTAAAAACTGACTGAAAGGTAATCAAATCTTTAAAATAACAAATCATATTAGCAGGAATTTCTAACGTGCAGACGGAAACTCTTTTGAAATCCAGTGAAAGAAAAAGTAAAAAGAGGGTAAAGAAAGTTTAAAGATGTTTTGGCAAAACCAAAATACTATTAAAACCAACTTGTAAAAGTGCAAATGAGTATGTATAAATAAAAACTATTCAGAAGAAAAAATGATCCCATCCAGCTGAAGTAGAAAATTGCAAATGTTGTTTCCCACATAACATAGCTGCAATAGAACATACAGCAAATATTCTATAGAAAAATATTTTAAATTCAACACAGTTGTTCATTTGTGTATTGCAATCTATTCCTAGTTGAAATAACCCATGCTTGGGACCTGGTCCAGTGAGTTTCCACACATTAGTACACTATCAACAGTACAATCAAGCAATGAAATGCAGTCTTCTGGACTTAACATACCAGACTGGGGAATTATGGAGGGACATAGCTGTCAGTGTCATATTAATCATCACATTTTTTTGTTTGTTTTTATACTGGTATATCCTGTAAAAAAAAAATACAGTTTTATAACTGTTCTTTCTATTTTGTAGGAGTCATGTGGTCACATAATAGGCAGCCGACATAAATTTAATAGGAAACAGGCTAGACTGTTACTCGGTTCTAATTTTACCATCATTGTTTTCAATCTCTTCTCTCTGTATTACAGAAGGAAACAGAAGAATAAAGAGTTTTTCTTGCTCTATGTAGTATCCTCTAGAATAGAAAGAGATTCCTCAGTGTTACCTCATTACAAATGATTATTATTATTCTTAAACAGAAAATTGAGTTGATATCAGATGTCTTTTTAAATTTATATCTTAAGAAAACAAAATATAATGAACATAGAGATTTTTAGGTCTTTTAACAGTTATCATTCAAATGTAATATAGATAGTCATATTTAAATGCAATATTTGATAATTCCAGTATTTTTGTGATGTCTTAAAGAAACCACTAAATGTCCAAATCTGTACGTTTTTTCCTTGATTTTCTATGGGTATGATAAACACTGATACATTTTTGTGTAATCTTTATTCAAATACTTGTATATCCTCTGGACTAAAGGCTGATCTATGTTAACTACAAAAACTGCAGAGCTTTTACTAAGGAAATAAGTCTTATGGAAAGCTGTCCAATGTCAACAACATTAATTCTTTTTAATTTATTTTATAGTGTGAGAAAAAAAAAAATGCAGTAATTTTCATATAAAAAGATGGAAATTTTTTTTCCTACAAAAATCTGCAGAATGTGAAGGCAATGGGAGCCTAACATCCTAATCTCTTTAGTTATCAGAGATACATTTTAAAATAAAATATTCTACACTCTAATAGCACTGAACCATCACCTTTCTGCAAGAGGATATATTTAATTGATATATTTAAATAATTTGAAGTTAATAAAATTACTCTCTTTTTTTTTTCTGACTTTGGACCAGGCTCAAATCCATTTATTTCTACCATTTCATTTTTTTCTCCCATTTTACATATCGAGATTAACTTCAGAACGTGATTAATTTCAGCTAACATTAGCCTTTAAAAGTGTTAGGTATTTAAGATACCTCTATAGTCAACGAAGACAACTGTCTGGGATATATATCACAGAATGATTAGAGGTGCTTGTGTCTCACCCCTAAATACTGCTGAAGCCTAAATAGGTATACGTTGCTAGGTCTGTGACAAGTAAAAGTGTATTAAGTGAATCCAAATCTGTCCATTTTAAGGTCTTCAGTGTACTTAGAAATTACCTATCTAGATCCCCTAAACATGTATCCCAAATTTTGGATTTCCTTAGTAAATGGTACACTGGTGATAGCACTGAACTATTGAATGGGTAATCTGCTGTACATGCTAAAAAAAAGCACCTTATTATTTCTAAGGTTGATCTTTTGATTAACATGCTAGACAAAGACTCGAGCTATCCTTACATTCACAGACAGCTCCACTAAACAGGAAGAGTCTTTTGTTGGTCTTTTGTTTTTAAAACAGAGTGTTTTAAAAGAATTTCCCTTCCCTCTTTCCATTTCTTTTAACATAGATCTCCTTAGAAATCCAAATCCTTTGGCTTGTAGCATTTTTATTAGTGCCTATTAAAATAGAACTAATCACACTTGCTAATATATTTTCATGAATAGTTGTATTGATATGTTCTCTGTTTTTTTCAGATAGAATTTCAAAATTATGTTAAAATGTCTATATTTATTCAGTAAAGTTAGGAAAAAATTCTTGTTTTATACAATATATTTTCTGTTATTAAGGCACATAGCTAATGGACCTCAATTCTGTAACAGTACATGCCTGTCTTTTTTTTTTTTTTTTCCAGAGCCATAAATATTAATACGTTATTTTCTGGAATCACAGTAGTAGGTTGCAAATTATGTATGAAATGAAAAAAAAAGCAGTCCAGTGTGCAGACAAAATATGGACAATGCTAGGCATTGTTAGCCAAGACATCCACAAGAAAAAAAAAAAGAGGGAAAAACCAAACTAGAATAAGCCAGAACACTTAGAGGTACAACCAAATCCCCTTGTAGTCACAGAAAAACTCTTATTAACCTCTGTGGACTTTGGATGTAGTGATTCTAGATAGCTTTTTTGAAGTAGTGTCTTTTTTTATCTCTTCCATCAGACTTTAAATTTGAATTTTTTTGAATGTTTAAAGCTCCTTGCAGTCATATAGCTCTAATACCAATGTTTGCTCAGACCATGTATTTCAAATGTGTATACTTGAAACATATAAAAGAGAAATTTCATAGAAAAATGACAGAATCATAGAAAAGTCCAGGTTAGAAGGGAACTGTGGGATCACATGTTCAGCTTTTCCCTTGAAAGGAGGCATTAAAATAGGTTATCCATGGCTCTGTCAAAACGGTCTTGAATATTGAATACTGAACTTGTATAAAACATTTGACACTGTCCCGCATGACATCTGTGTCTCTAAATCGGAGACACATGCATTTGGTGGATGGACCACTCAGTGGATAAGGAATTGGCTGGATGGTCGCACTCAAAGTGTTGAAGTCAACAGCTCAATGTCCAAGTGGTGACCAGTGACGCGTCGCATTCCTCAGGGGTCCGTACTGGGACCGCTGCTGTTTAATGTCTTTGTTGGCGAAATGGACAGTGGGACTGAGTGCACTGTCAGCAAGTTTGCCAATGACACCAAGCTGTATGGTGCGGTTGACATGCTGAAGGGAAGGGATGCCATCCAGAGGGACCTCGACAGGCCTGTACGAACACCATGAAGTTCAACAAGGCCAAACGCAGGGTTCTGCATGTGGGTTGGGACAATCCTAAGCACAAATACAAGCTGGGTGGAGAATGGATCAAGACGGTCCTGAGGAGAAGGACTTGGGAGTGCTGGTGGATGAGAAGCTCAACATGAGCCAGCAATGTGTGCTCGCAGCCCAGAAAGACAACAGCATCCTGGACTGAATCAAAAGAATCGTGGCCAGCAGGTCGAGGGAGGTGATTCTGCCCCTCTACTCTCCCCCTGGAATACTGCGTCCAGCTCTGGAACCCCCAACATAAGAAGGACATAGACCTGTTGGAGCGTGTCCAGAGGAGGACCACAGAAATGATCAAAGGGCTGGAGCCTCTCTGCTATGAAGACAGGCTGAGAGAGTTGGGGTTGTTCAGCCTGCAGAAGAGAAGGCTCCAGGGAGAGCTTATAGCAGCCTTCCAGTACTTAAAGGGGAAAGATAGGGAGGGACTCTTTATAAGGGAGTGTAGTGATAGGATGATGGGTAGTGGTTTTAAAGTGAAAGAAGGTCGATTTACATTAGATATCAGGAAGACCTTCTTTACTCTGAGGGTGGTGAGGTGCTGGAACAGGTTGCCCAGGGAAGCTGTGGACGCCCCATTCCTAGAAGTGTTCAAGGCCAGGTTGGATGGGGCTTTAGCAACCTAGTCTAGTGGAAGTTGTCCCTTCCCACAGCAGGGATCTTGGAGCTAGATGCTCTTTAAGGTCCTTTCCAACTCAGACCATTCTATAATTCTGTTTCCAGTGAAGGAGATTCTACAACTCCTCTGGACAACTTATTGCAAGATTCATTATTCCCACAGGAAACAGTAAGTTTCTTATATCCAGATGGAATTTCCCCTGAAGAAACTTAGGTGTGTTGTCCTACCACCATGCATTCTTGCAAAAGAAGTATCTCTATCTTTGCAGTAATGACATTTTACGTGCTAGAAGACTGATTAGACTCACACGTGCCCCCCAGCTGCCTCCTCTCCATCATGAATGAACTCAGTATCTTCAATATTTTCATCTATCAAGTTCTCCAGTGCTCTAATCATCAGTGGTAACTTTCCACAGGGCTCTTTCCAATTTTTCAGGTTTTTTTCCTCACTTGAACTGGAGGAAGCACAGCTGGACACATTATTCCAGGTGTGGCCTAAGAAGTTCCAAGTAGAGACCTTTATCTGCTGGATTTGCTCTTACAGATCCAGCCCAGGACATGATTTGCCTTCCTTGCTGCCCTACCACACTGCTAATTGATGTTCATTTTCCTGTCCACTAAGACCTCCAAAGACATTTCAGCAGAACCATACCTCAGCCTGTATTGCCACTGCGGGTTATTCCATCCCCTGTGCGGTACTTTCCACTTTGTTAAATCTCATAAAACCTTTGCTAGCCCAATCCTCCAGCCCATTGAGTTGTCTCCGTATAGTGGCTCTTCTTTCCAGTGTATCTACCTTTTCTCCCAGTCTGATGTTGTCTGCAGGCTTGATGAGGAGGCATTCAGTCCCATCATCCAGATCATTTACAAAGATTTTGAATGATATTGGATATAGTATTGATCCCTTTATGGGGGAAAAGCTTTTTTGAAAATGTTTTCTTCACAGCATGAGGAAAAAAGAAAGCAGAAATTATTTTAGTATTGATAAAATAATGGCCTAAAACAAAATCCAGGGGCATAAATGGGTACATCTACATTATACAAGATGGTAGCAGAGGCTTTGAAAGTGTGGGCATAGGATAATACTGGAGGCTCCAAACTTATAACGTCTAAAAATTATCAAATCCTGGTCAATAATGGAACACAGTCTCAAGAGCTATGTAAAACTAGTTTTATGTATAACAAAGTGAACAAAGAAAAACTGTTCAATATATGTAAAACATGCCTTATATAATAGTTTCAGATATAAAGTGGAGTTTAAATGAATGAAGAAAGATGTAAAAAATGTAACAAAATAATCCCATGTAGACCTCAAAGGGAGCAGGAAACAACCCCCATTAGAAATATCATATTCCCAGAAAAAAAATCAGTCAACAGGTGACTCACCTCAAAGTTCCCCATACTTTTTTCTTGAGGATGGCTAACCCTGTTAACCTTAGGATCCCGGAGGCAGTGCAAGGGTAAGCACAAACCAGAGAAAAGGTATAGATACTAAGAAGTGTGTGTATAACAAATTAAACCATATAATCAGTGAAAGTTTTCTGCTTTTTCTATAATAATTAGGTAATTAAACTATAAATGTTACTATCTTTGTTGGACTATGAATGTTAGTATCTTTTTAGTCTGGAGAAGAGAAGGCTCAGAGGGGATCTCATCAATGCTTATAAATACTTGAAGGGAGGGTGTCGGGAGGATGGCACCAGTCTTTTTTCAGTGGTGCCCAGTGATAGGACAAGAGGTAATGAGCACAAACTTGACCATAAGAAGTTCCATCTAGACATGAGGAGAACTTCTTTCCTTTGAGGGTGGCAGAGCACTGGAACAGGCAGCCTTGAGAGGTGGTGGAGTCTCCGACTCTGGAGACATTCCAAAGCCGCCTGGATGTTGTCCTGTGCAACCTGCTCTAGGTGAGCCTGCTCTGGCAGGGGGGTTGGACTAGATGATCTCCAGAGGTCCCTTCCAACCCCTGTGATTCTGTGATTCTGTATCATTGTAACTCAACAATAATTCTTTGGTTAGTCTGTTAAGACTTCTATTAGACTAACAAATTTTGATTTTGCATATAAGGTTTGTTTCTCAATCCACATTAATTGCAGTAAACACAACACTTAAAAAGTTGAGTGTATCTAGTCTTAAGCCACTTTTTTCCTATTTTATTCATTAAATTTTATTCTAAACTGGCTATGAAAACTGTGGGGTATTTTTTCATCTTTTTCAATTAAAGTGTTAAAGAACATTTCAGAAAAGACCTAGAATTCTTTTGATGAGGTAGAGAGAATAGAATTCTTTGGGATAGATCCATATGGAAGGACTTATTAAACAAATAGTTCCTTTAGGGTTCTTCTGAATACACAGGCATCTCAGCATTCAAAAAATTCCTACCTAGTTGCTATATAACCCTGTAGGAGCCAAAAGCCCTATGGTCATAAAAATAAACATATTGAAATTCTCTAGGCATCTGTAATTCTATTCCTGGGTAGTTACAAACATGCATATTGAAGAATCTTGGATTATGGATGGATGGATGGATGGATGGATGGATGGATGGATGGATACAAATGAATGGATACAGAATCTTTAGGAAGAACAGACCAGGACAACAAGGAAGGAGAGTTGCCCTTGATATGAGGGAATAACAGCAGTGCATTGAACTGCCTTCAGATGGATGACGAGCAAGCTGAAAGCTTACGGGTCAGGATTAAAGGGCAGACCAACTCTGGGTGACATGGTGGCTGTCTGCTACAGACCACCTGATCAAGAAGCAGCAGCAGATGAGGCCTTCTTCAGACATTGGAAGAAACCTCATGTTCACCCCCCTTGAGTGGAGGACTTGAACCACCCTGAAACCAGCTGCAGCAATAAGGCACAAGTAATCCAGGAGGGTTCTGCTGTCCATTGATGGTAACTTTCTAAAACAGGTGATCAAGGATCAAATGAGGGGAGATTCTCTGCTGGACCTCATACTTACAAATTAGGAAGAACTGACTGTGGAAGTGAGGGCCAGGGGCAACCTGGACTGCAGTGAATGTGAGATGGGGGAGTTCAGGATCCCAAGAGGTGGAAGCTAGGCAAAAAGCAGGATGACAGCCTTGGGCTTCAGAAGAGCAGACTTTAACCTGTTCAGAGGCGAATCCCATGGGAGACGGTTCTGGAGACAACAGGCACCCAGGAGAGATGGTTGACGTTCAAGGATTACCTCCTCCAAGCACAAGAACATCCATCCTGCTAAGCAGAAAGCCAAGAAAAGATGGAAGGAGACCTGCATGGATAAACGAGGAGCTCCTGGTGAATTTCAAACATAAACAGGAAGCATACAAGAAGTGTAAGTAGGGACAGGTGACATGGGAGAAATATAGAGATACTACCTGAGCATGCAGGGATGCGGTTAGGAAAGTCAAAGCCCATCTGAGGTTGAATCTAGAAAGGAACTCGCAGAAGTCATTTTCAAACACATGAAGGACAAGAAGGTGAGTAGGAGTCATTAGCAAAGATTTATGAATGGTAAATGATGCTGTACCAACCAAGTAGTCATCTAAAGTGAGATGACTTGTTTGGTGGATGAGAGGAGAGCAGTGGATATTGTTTATGACTTCAGTAAGGCTTTCAACACTGCCTCCCATAAAACACTTATAGACAAGCTGATGACAGGCTAGATAAGTGGTCAGCGAGGTGAATCAAAAATCAGATGAGCTTCCAGTCTCAAAGAGTAGTGGGAAACAGTGCAAAGACCAAATGGAGGCCAGTCACTAATGGTGTAGTCCAGGGCCAATAAAGTTTAACATTTTTGTTAGTGACCTGGATAATGGGACAGAGTGCACCCTCAGCAAGTTTGCAGATGATGTAACACTGGCACAAATGGTTGATACACCGAATGGTTGTGCTGCCTTTCAGAGGAAGCTTGGCAGGCTGGAAAACAAGCCAACAGGAACCTCATGAAATTCAACAGAAAGGGAAATGTCCAGTCCTGCACCTAAGGAGGAATAACCACATGCACAAGTACACACTGGGGGCAAACTGTCTGGAAATCAGCTTCACAGAAAAGGCCCTGGGAGTTCTTATGGACAACAAGCTGATCATAAGCCAGCAGTGTGCCCTTGCAGCAAAAAAAGGTCAACAGCCTCTTGGGCTGCACTAGGAAGACCATTGCCAGCAGGACAAGGAAAGTGATCCTTCACTTCTGCTCAGCCCAGGTGAAACACAGTGCTGTGTCAGGTTCTGGGCTCCCCAATACAAGAAA
Source organism: Burhinus bistriatus (assembly GCA_013397275.1). Taxonomy (NCBI): domain Eukaryota; kingdom Metazoa; phylum Chordata; class Aves; order Charadriiformes; family Burhinidae; genus Burhinus; species Burhinus bistriatus. The sequence goes on from VYXH01005718.1 coordinate 124,851, forward strand.
GACATTGACATACTGGAGCAAGTCCAAAGAAGGGCCATAAAGTTGATTAAGGGACTGGGGTATGTGACATAAAAAGANAAAAGGTCAACAGCCTCTTGGGCTGCACTAGGAAGACCATTGCCAGCAGGACAAGGAAAGTGATCCTTCACTTCTGCTCAGCCCAGGTGAAACACAGTGCTGTGTCAGGTTCTGGGCTCCCCAATACAAGAAAGACATTGACATACTGGAGCAAGTCCAAAGAAGGGCCATAAAGTTGATTAAGGGACTGGGGTATGTGACATAAAAAGAAAGGCTGAGAGAGTGGGGTCTGTTTAGCTTGGAGAAAGAAGGCTCAGGGGATGGTCTTATCAATGTATATGAACATCTGATGGGGGACAGTAAAGAAGATGGTGCCAGACTCATCATTTGTACCCAGTGACAGGACGAGAAGCAATGGGAACAAATGAAAACACAGGAAATTTTGTTTAACTGTAAGCAAAAAAAAATTTACAGTAAGGGTGATTGACCTCTGGAATGGATTTGCCCAAAAAGGTTGTGAACCTTGGAGATTAATATCACCATCACTGGAGATCTTCAAAACCCAGTTGGACATGTACCTGAATCCCCTGTACTTGGTGGCCCCACATTCAGCAGGTAGGTTGGACTAGAAGATCTCCAGAGGCTTCCAACCTCAGCTATTCTGTGATTCTGCCATTCTGTAAATATTTGTCTCATTCTTCATACACTGATTAAAAACTGAAGTGTTCCTCTACGACTCTGATAATTTGTACTTGTGTTTTCATTACATAAAATCTTACATATGCAATGTCCCTAATATTTTTCTCATTAGCTCAAAAATTAAAATCTTTACCAGCATTCTCAGAAGATTAAGTTTAATTCTGTCATCTTGTATGCTTTTAAAACACAGTCTTTTATATTTCATAACAGTATCCTGGCAGTGGGTTACAGAGCACTCTGATGTAGTGTTTCCTTTAAATATTTTGCAGAAGATCTGCAAAACCAAAAGAGAAGCATACTGGAGATGGAAAAGCAGATGAATACCCATTGAGAACTACAAGGGCATTGCCGGGGCGTGCAGAGATGCAGTTAGAAAAGTAAAAGCTCAGCTTGAGTTGAAACTGGCCAGAGATGTCAAAAACTACAAGAAAGGGTTCTTCAGGTACATAAACAACAAGCAGAAACAGAAGGAAAACATTGGCCTGCTGTTAAACAGGAGAGGTAAATTAGTTACTGACAATGCTGAAAAAGCAGAGGTTCCCAACACTTTCTTCACCTCTGTCTTTACCAGCACTGTTGGGCCCCAGGCCTTGGGAACAACAGTCCAGGTTGATGCAAACACAGACTCACCACCAGTGAAGGAAGAGTTGGTATGTGAACTATTACAGGAGCTTGACCCCTACAANAGTGGACACTTCAGAATGGAGAGCCACTCTGCAGGAAGACCTAGATAGGCTGGAAGAGTGGGCTAATAAGAACCTTAGCACGTTCAACAAGAACAAGTGTAAGTCTTGCACCTGGGAAAACATAATCCAGGAGTGCAGCACAGGCTGGGATCTACCTGGCTGGGGAGCAGCTCTGTGGAAAGGGACCTGGGGGTCCTGGTGGACGAGCTCAATATGACTGAATAGCATGCTGCAGCGGCAAAGAAAGCCAACAGGATACTGGGTTGCATCTACAAGGGCATCACCAGCAGAGACAAAGAAGTCATTATCCCACTCTACTCAGCTTTTGTCAGGCCACACCTGGGATACTGTGTTCAGTTTTGGTCCCCACTATACAGAAAAGGTGTGGACAGTCTGGAGAGGTTCCAGAGAAGGGCCACCAAGATGATCAAAGGACTGGGAAGCCTGCCATATGAGGTAAGAACTGGGTTTGTTCAGCCTTGGGAAAAGGAGGCTTAGGGGAGACCTTATCACCATGTTCCCATGTTTAAAGGGTGGCTACAAAGTAGATGGAGCCTCCCTTTTTACAAGGAGTCACATGGAAAAGATAATGGGTAGCAGTTTCTCCTGGGGAGATTCCAATTGGACACAAGAGGAAAATTTTCCACAATGTGAGCAATCAGCCGTTGGAATAATCTCGCCGGGGAAGTAGTGGATTCTCCAACCATGGACACTTTTAAGATTCAGCTGAACAGGGTGCTGGGCCATCTTGGCTAGACCGTGCTTTTGCCAGGCAAGGTTGGACCAGATGATCTTTGAGGTCCCTTCCAGCCTGGTATCCTGTATTTCTATGATTCTATGATTCTATGGTCTTTAACTTCCACACAATTAAAACCCGGTTTGAGTAGAAGGAATAGATAAACTACCTTTACAGCTAGTAATTATGACATTCTCACAGACAAAGAATATGCATGGTTAAATGCTGTCACTATACATGTATTAATTAATTGTCCTTTACGTTTTCCTTGAAGAAACAGCTAAAAAACTTTCACCCTGTGTGGAGATACATCAGTACACCCCTTAAATTAGCTAAGATCCCACCGCCTCCATTTCTTAGGTGTGCTCTGTGACAGAGGACTCACGGGGTCCCCAAAGCACTTTAAGAGCCTTGGATCATAGAATCAGAGTCACAGAATAGTTTGGGTTGGAAGAGACTTTTAAAGGTCATCTAGTCCAACCCCCCTGCAATGAGCAGCGACAGCTTCAGCTAGATCAGGTTGCTCAGAGCCCCGTCCAACCTGACCTTGAATGTTTCCAGGAGTGGGGCATCTACCACCTCTCTGGGCAACCTATTCCAGTGTTTCACCACCCTCACTGTAAAAAATTTCTTCCTTATATCTAGTCTAAATCTTCCCTCTTTTAGTTTAAAACCATTACCCCTTGTCCTATCACAACAGGGCCTACTAAAGAGTCTGCTCCCATCTTTCTTATAAGACCCTTCAAATTCTGAAAGGCCACAAAAATGTGTCCCCAGAGCATTCTCTTCTGCTGCTGAACAACCCCAACTCTCTCAGCCTTTCCTCATAGGAGAGGTGTTCCATCCCTCTGATAATTTCTGTGGCCCTCCTCTGAACCCACTCCAACAGGTCCTTGTGTTTCCTATGTTGAGGGCTCCAGAGGTGGATGTATTACTCTAGGTGGGGTCTCACCAGAGCAGAGTAGAGGGATAGAATCACGTCCCTCTACCTACTGGCCACGCTTCTTTTGATGCAGCCCCAGATACGATTGGCTTTCTGGGCTGCAAGTGCACATTGCCAGCTCCTGTCCAGCTTTTCATCCACCAGTACCCCCAAGCCCTTGTCGGCAGGGCTTCTCTCAACCCCTTCAGCCCCTAGCCCATATTGATACTGGGGTTTCCCCCGACCCAGGTGCAGGACTTTGCACCTGGCTTTGTTGAACTTCATGAGATTCACACAGGCCCACTTCTCGGGCTTGTAATATCACATGGATATCACGTGGTTATCAGGAGGTTGTAAGGAACTCAAGAACTATAAAAAAACAATCTAATCTTTGACAACATCCCACTCCCACATTTCTTTTTCTTTAACATTTTCCAACCAAAATACTGGAGAACTATATATCTGTGACTAACAGTGGGTTAGGACCAAATGGATTTGGCTATGATCAGCTGTGAAAAGATTAAGGAGACAGGAGCCGGAGGAGTTTCAGAGGAGATGCTAAGTCTACCCTCTGTTTTACTTAGAACAGCATCATTTCAATATTATGTAGCATAATTTGGAACATTTGTAACAGTATTTCATGGCATTCAGTACAAGTGGCAAAAAAAAAATAAAATGTCTTGTGATAACTAACATACCAAAATTATGTAGCCTGGACCACAGCTAATATAAAAGAGGAGAAGTTTACTCCTAGCCCTGTTGTATGGAATGAAAAGATTAGTCTCATCCTTGAGGTTCTAATGCTGTAGACAGAAGGTTCATGTGGTTATACCAATTTCTTTCTTTTTTCAAGATACAGGTTTTTCTTTTTAAAAAAATTGATTTCACTGTATGTTTTAATGTCTTATGTGTATATGATGATATATTTCTCCCATGAGTCTTTTCCTGATACTATTATTCCATGGCAGATTAAATTAAATTCAGTTCCAAATTAAAACACTTATATTTTGCTATCTAAATGTAGATTACCCTGTATGTCCAAACTCCAAAGACAGTCAATATAGAACTACCAAGACAAACTACAGAAATACTCACTTTAGATTATACACCTATATTTACTCAACCGAATTGCTCTCTAAGATCTATTGACTGTCCTGATTAGATGTTCGTTGACATAATGGAGGCTAGAGACATCTCTCACCTGTGTGTTATACATACCTCAGTGATCTTATCAGAGGTAAGCCTGGGGATTAATGCCTCCTGTGTGGATGAAAAATGTGTGTTCTTGTCTCCGTTTCTGAATTTTTAGTAAGACTTTGTACTAGACTTACTGGTGCTGTCAAATCATGGATTTTGCGCTATTGAAACTTTTTTAGCTGAACTGTTTCTGAAGCCTTTTTTGTTCTGAAGAAAATAACTAAAATTCTCTGTATTTGACTTAAACTGACTTTCGTACTCTGACTTTAAGTTTGCAATATTTCCTCCATACTTACTTTCTTGTTTTGAATTTGGAGAGTTGTATTCTTCTAAGTGTTAATCAGAAGAAAAGCAAAAACTGGAAACAAAGCCCACAAAATGTCTTTCCTTAACATGGTTGTCTTTTTCAGTCCAGTTTATTTTTGTTGTACTTCCACTAAAGAAGATTTGTCCTATTGTTCCTCTGGGAAAAAAAAAAAAAAACCCACCAAAACTTTCTACACTCCTACTTCTTACATGACAGTAGAAGCAAAAGATCTAGCAAAAGAAAAAAAAAAAAAAAAGGAGAGAGGAAAAAAAGTATCTCATTTATTCATGGGTCAAACCAACCTTTTCTTTAAAATCTTTCCATTGCTTTAATAATAAAGAAGGTTTTGTACCAGTTCAGCTATGTGACTCTAACAAGAGCCAGCTGGCTGTGGAATAGGGTTATTAGTGTTTTTATTACTAAAGAGGTGGAAGGAGAAAAGCCTAACTCTTACAGTAATTTGTTTTTCAATTTGAATGTGAAGTTAGTTACTGGGAAGTCCTGGACAACATTGAAAATAAGAGTGGCAAATGGACACCAACGTTAAAAGGCTTCAGCATACAATACTGGTATTACTACCGTATTCTGGTGGCTCACTAAAAAGAGTAAGTAACAAAACTTAGGTTCAGTCAAAATCCATTTACATGATATCTGATTCTAGCATCTGTGCATGGTTACTTATAAAAATTTAAGATCTTGCTGTTTTCTTATTGTGTACTTTATAATCCATGTATTTTAGATTTATTTTTGAGCTACACTTTTTCCAGACATATTTTGTGAATAAGAGGCAACTGGGTGATGGGAGTATTTTATTTTCCAGCTGACTACAATTCTGAAGCAAGCTGCCTCTTGACATTTAGTAGACTAGCACTCAAATGAAGGACTCATTGTTTATTGCATAAAACATTGTTTGATTTCTCTCCAATTACATTTTGGGTATTTTAACACTTACAATGTAACTTTAAAAACTTTTAGCACATTGTGAATTCAGAATCATGTTATGCGCAATAAAGATGTGGGTCTGCTCTAGATCACAGAGTACCTATTTCATTAAGCCAGCTACTTTTTCTGTCAGGTTGAAATGCAATTCAACAGCTTTTATTTTGTAAAACAAACTTGCTGACAAAGGTACACAATAAACATGGAATTCTGGGATTCCAGATTTCAAAGAAAAATTGCATCAAAAATTATTGATATCCGTGATGGCTTGCAATATTCCAAAATGTGAGATTTACAGATAATCATCCTCAGATTTGTTTCTTTTTTTTTTTTTTCCCCCCTTTTTTAATTACAATCAGAGCTTGCATGTCCAGACTTCCCTGTGGGGTACTGTACCTTATCTATCATGGGCTTATACTGTAAAAGAACAAACACACAAAAAAATTAGAAAAGAGGACTGAATCACCAAAATATAACCCTGATTTTTAAGACAAGTCATAATTTTCAAAAAGAGATGATGAAAGTCAAGTTTTTAAGTTTATGTTTAAGGCCAATTGAATGAATAGAAACTTCTAAGAGTTTCATATTCAGGAGCTCTTATCACCTAAATAGGTATAAAAAAGATGCTTGTATATGGATTTTAAGACCTTTGTTTTAATTTGATTAAGATGTTCAAAGTAACAATGCGTAAAATGAGTACATACTGATTTTTGTCCCGTGTACATCTTATGTGTGAGGTGTTTCATATTCCAAACCTAGATGGTTAATTTAGGTAACTCAGAATTTTATGCCTTATTTATTTATTTATTTATTTATGATAGCTGCTCTTCCTACCTTGGTTATAGATAAGGCTGTGATGTGACATGGACTTCTTTTGGCCACAGTTCAAGTGGTAAGCAGCCTCCAAACCCTCCACACAGCCACCCTTTTTTACCATCATCTGTGCCAGTAGGATTTTTTGGGGGGATCCAGAATTTCCAGGTGAAGGAACTGGTCTTCATGAAAATGATTTGGAGAGGAAGAAAAAAGGGAAACAAAAAGTATTTTTAAATTGAGCTAATTCCCTAATCTCACTCCCCACAGATGTATCAGTGGAAATAACTGGGGCAGGGAGTGCCAAGGCAGCTGTAATGGCAGAAATGGAACTGGTTAAAGACATCTATATCAAACCATACCCGAACTGTAGAAGGTTCAGCCCTTTGTGGCAGCCAATTGATTGTTTACTTCCCTTGATATTTCAGTCTTCTAACAGAGGACTTTATAGTATAACCTTTACTTGGGCTAAGTAGTAGTTATTAACCCAAGCTTTCATACTGAAGTGCCATTGAAGTAGGTGGGAGTATTTATGTCAGTAAAATGCCACATGGGTGTGTTAAAGATTAAGGCACTGGAGTCTCTTCCATTCGTTCATAAGCTGCTCAGTCAGCTGATGTTTCTGCCATATAAACGCCTCCAGTTCTCAGGGTTTTGTTTGTTCTCATTTACTAAACATATTCAAGTAGATACATCTAAGACCAAAAAAAAAAAAAAAA
>VYXH01005718.1:141512-170189 GCA_013397275.1 Burhinus bistriatus
AGGGGGGATCTCATCAATGCTTATAAATACTTGAAGGGAGGGTGTTGGGAGGATGGCACCAGTCTTTTTTCAGTGGTGACCAGTGATAGGACAAGAGGTAATGGGCACAAACTTGACCATAGGAAGTTCCATCTGAACATGAGGAGGAACTTCTTTCCTTTCAGGGTGGCAGAGCACTGGAACAGGCAGCCTGGAGAGGTGGTGGAGTCTCTGACCCTGGGGACATTCAAAACCTGCCTGGATGTTGTTCTGTGCAACCTGCTCTAGGTGCTGCTGCTCTGGCAGGGGGGTTGGACTAGATGATCTCCAGAGGTGCCTTCCAACCCCTGTGATTCTGTGAAATGCATGCCTGCAAGCTTCTGCAAGCATCTGCTCGAAACATTTTCTTTATCAGGACGATGTTTTTGATCAGGGAGCTGGGTCCTGAAGGAACAGAGCTGAAAAAAATAACCACCTTTTAGGGTTAAACATATCAATAAAAAGTCTCTATTGTAAAATAATAATTGTTCAGACAACAGAAGAGACTTTTAAAGGAAAACAAACAAAAAAAATCTAATTAAAACTGAATCAAAAATATTGTTTTATATACAGTGTGACAGTTGTTCTTGGAACCCTGGTGTAATATTCTTCAGCACTTCAAGACAATCTTATTAGACTACATGATAGAATTCTGTGTGCAAATAAACTAAACTCTGATAATCTATCTAACATTAATTCCCCTCTCTAATGAAGCAGCTTTCAACACTTTTAAAGAAATTGAAAGATTTACTTTTGCAAAGACTCCAACAGCAAAAGTTATTCTGATTTCAGCAGAAATTCCATGGATTGAATACTTTAGGATTATGTCCTACAAGCCAGATTAAATATTCAATAACTTTAACTTAATCCAGTAGTTTTTTTCAGGCTAACGTCTTTATCAAACTATATTTAATGCTGAACAGCTCTTTTCATGGTGGTCTGTAAAAACAGATTGTTTCCTCTTCTAATTAGATTTTTATTTGCATGAAAAGAGTATCTTTGATTAGAAGCATTTACAGCTTATTTTTTACCACAGCCTTCTGTGAAATCATAATCATTTTCATAGCAATAATTTGTGATATCACAAACAGAAGATTATTGATTCAAGGAGAGATGATGAGCTGTTAAGATCCTGTTTTCATTCAAGGTTCTTGGTCATATGCAAAATAAGAAAATGGGTTATATAAAACAGCACAGCATCAGTAGATACTGCATTGAGAGCACTGAAGACCGATGTTTATCTGCAGAGCAGATGTCATTACTTTTAGCTTCTCACACACAGACATACTGGTAGGTGTTTCAGCCTTGTTTTGGAAGAAGCACATCTGAGAGTGAATGAGAAGGTTGTTGATTTTCTTTGTTCACCAAGAAAGTGTGACACAGAGGCCAGTTATTGTGGGAGAATGACATAGCTTCTTCTGAAAAACATTTGATGAATCACTGTATAGCTTGAGAAAAGAAAAGCTAATATAATTTATTGGAAGAGATATATGAAAACACTTTTATTTAGAAATTCTAATTTGCTACAGTATGGATGTATCTTAGCACTCTTTAGAGAATGCTTTGTTTATAAACAATATGAACATTTTATTTAATCTCTTTTTTAAAAAAAATTCATCTTCCTTCAAACACTTATCAACCACCTTAAATGTAAATGGGATCTTTATTTTTTAACAGCTCATCTGTTCAGCCTGAATTTGTAATCATCTGTCTGTGGCAATATAAACTGTTCCTATAGCCTGTAGTTTTGAACTAACTTAAACATTTTGCACTATTGAAAGATATTTTCATTGTAGTACCTGGATTCTGGAATTTTGACCCCTTTTTGAGGAAACATTTTGATTAATTTTGTTTACCCTTGAGGTTATCTTGTAAGACAAAGGTGTTTTCAGAAGCTCCCAAGGAATGTAACAGTGGATTTAAATGAATTATGTTAGCAAAGGTGTCAAAGTATATCTTATTGCATCAAATGCCTAGCATTATTATGAGCCATGAATCATATCACAATTTTCACAACAGATCCTGTAACTAATTCAATAAGGACCTACACTCATTTGTACTTGTTCCGATTTTTAAAAGTACTTATTCCCATCAGAATTACAGATCCACCACGTTTCATAAAAGTGCTACTACCCACGGAGGGCCAAACTGTAAAAGCTTTAAAGTATGGAATATTTCCTGTTCGTAGAAGCATACGGGCACACAATCAAAAGCAATCAATTTATGGCAGCTTTACAAGTCACTGTTCATCAGGTGAGTTACAACAGACCATATGTGCACACTTAGCTCACCCTAACTTGTGAGGTAAAATGTATTAGTTTAAACTAATTTCATGGGGGTATAAATTTTACCTTACCTTTTGGCAAGGTTAAGACGACATGCAGTCCATTGCAGCGATACAGCAGCTGTCTGCTGTCTTGTTGGAAGGCTGTAACTCAGTCTGGATTGATCCAGATAAAGCTCTTAGACTACCAGGTTTGACTTCTGTAAAAGGTAATTTTTATTGATCTCAGTGATTGAATACAATAAATCATACCTTTCAAAAAACATCCAATCCTTATTCAAAGAGTCAGAAAGAGGAAGCTTTACCATCTTCTACTAATTTCATTGATTTATTGCATCTTCCCTTTATCAAAAATGTGCCTTTTATTTCTAATTTCACCAGATTTTATAATTTCAAGCTACGATTCTTTTTATACCTTTCTCTATCAGATAAAAAAGCCAGACAAGTCACTGGAATTTTCTGTACATCAAGATACTTATATATCATTTTTAGTTTCTTTGAATACTGCCTTGTGATACATGTAATTTCTACAATAACATCAGCCTCAGTGAAGGAAATCATTATCAGAAATGTTTTTTAATTCATCCTTCAAATCTGCATTTGTCATATACATCTTCAGCTCTCTTCATCAAGTATTTTTGATATGTTACTAAATACTGGTTATAAACACCAATCTGCTACAATATCATTCTAAACACAGCTTTGCAGTACAACAGTGAAGGCAGACATCTATGATTTGTTTTTCCAACTTATTTGTAACTTGTAAGCTTTTCAGCAAATAAGAAACATGACCACATAATTTCCTTTTCTTCCTCATTTTGCCTATTTTCCTACTCTTAGAATTAACAGGATCTTGTTATATTCTGCTTCAAAGCAGATTATGAATACAGCTACTGGTGAGACTATATGGAACTGTATCTTTCATTGCTTTTACCTGTTACACCTGGTACACCCAATATGAACTTTCAGATTCCATAATAATGCAAATAACAGCAGATATTAATCAGTCTAGCCACACTAATTAACTTGAGATTTTTCACCTTGTCAGATTTCTTTTGAAATATTATAATTTTCTAGTCTACTCCTGTTTTCAGGCCAGGATGTCACAATTAATCAGAATAAGCAGACTTTTGTTCCTAACTTAATAATACAAACAAAGGAGTCAGAATATGGACTTGTAAGCAACGTTGAATTGTTCGTGAATGAAGTATCATGAAACTCCTTCCAACCTGAACAAGAACAGCTTCATTTCTTTGTGATAGTCCATTGCCTAAAATAAGAGTTTCTACAGTAAACTGAAGATGGTAAGAATGCACATAGCACATACAAGTATGGTTCTAATTATGACCAAATTATGCATAAGTTCAGAGAACTGACTGTCTGAGGACTGTAACCAAAGAACAACTGCTGTTCTCTCCTACAGCTGACTCTTCCAGGCAGTTTATAGTCTTGTTAATCCTTGCTTAATCTCCCGTGTTTATTATGACTGTGCCTCCTGTCAGGATGGTAGCAATGGACTGAGTATGCATAAACGCCACGTTACTTTTCTTCCACTGTACAACGTATACTTACATTCAGCTCAAAAAATGTTCATATACTTAATAAAAGTGAACTCTGGCACGTACTTAAGAAAAAGCATGTTGTGAGGCATGAGAACTGTTGCTACAGCAAAAGAACAAGTGTACCACATATAGATAACAACTTTTTCTTGCTTTGCTGGGATACAGTGAAGTCTAACATAATTGCTTCAGGTTAAGTTCACTGCTTCACTAATTACGACTTCACTCCTCCATACACTGGACAATGACCAATAAAGAAAACTGTAGCATCACAGTGCCCTTTTATTGACTTGTGAGCTTTCAGAGCTCTACTGGATATTTAAAATGTAGATTATTTTATACTTTAGATACTTGATGTATCCGTGAATTGCTTTATAATATACAAAGTAATTTATTTAGCAGAGTATCTAGAGATTTGAAAACAAATTGCCATTTTTGGAAACAGCCTTGCCTTCCAGTGTCAAGAGACTTATGTAAAGATAAGTGTCACTAGAAAAAGAATCTTGTAAACCATTGGGTTTTTTTAAAAATTTATTGTTTTTCAGGCATCACACTGAATAAATCAACCAAAAAATCGATGTTAGCTCTTCCCCCCTCTACCACAAAATCCTGTGGTATTCTCAAGAACTGTGAGAAATACATAATTGTGTAATTATATAAAACACCTGGATACCTAACTATGAATGTATCACATATCTTTGTATTAAATACTAAGATAACAGACCTCAAAAGATTCTACAGTGATATTAATGACCAGCAAGTAAGCATGAGCTATATGGTATTATAGGGATTTTTTTTTTTTTTTTCAGAAATTGAGAATTGTGGTTTGAAATTATTTCTGAAATTGAGCTTGAAATGTAGTGAATAGTCTATCCCTAATGCCATTTAAATCAAATAACATTCATGATATCCACTGGTTTCAGCTGAAAGCTGAGCACATACTTAAGTGTCATATTGAGTTGAACAAGACTACTCAGTACAACACACATGATGCTTAGTACGTCACAGAATTCATCTTTTTGTAACACAGAGGATAACTATAATTTTGGAGCATTGGCAGTCATGTTAACTGGCAACAATTTACAGATACTCTGAGGAATAGGTTATGAAAGTTACATAAGAGATCTTACTTTAGGTTTCTGCAAGACACACGTGCCTCAGAAAAAAATCATTAAGTGTAAGCAAAGTAGATTCAATAGTACAATAAGCCCTGCAACAACATCAGGTTTTATGTTTGGAAGGAATAAAAAATAAAATGAAACATCAAAGATAGTATTTTCCAAACAAAACAAAAAAAAAAGACATCTCAAATATATATATCTGTGTACTTAGAGTTAGTATTTCAAAATTTTATGAGTTGAATGGGTCCTAATAAAGAAAAAACAGTTCCCTAATATTAATGATCATAAGAACATGATATTTGGCTCTTTTGCATGACAAATGTATACTCTGTTATTTGTATGAAATAATAACATTTCTTAAAAATTTCAGTCAGCCATTCACACAGTCCTTACATACATAGCAAATTGATTAGCTAAACTACACAGAGATGGTAATAACATAATAATTAAATAAAGTAATAACAATGAACAGGGAATAATTCATCAATGGTATATGAAGAATCAATTTGTTCATCTCAACTGTTCAGCAAAGAGAAGAAATAAAAGGTATTCAGTGACATCAGGCTATTTAAACAAACAATCCACAAACACAGATTACAGGAGATTTTTTTTCTCTGCGATTAACAATTCATCCTATTTTACTTAACAAACTATTTCTTTACAGGACAATTAACCTTAAAAAAGACAAAACTATAGACATACTGAAAGGTCTTTATACAGAGACAGTATATTGATTTGATTCACAGAACACGCTGCTCGCAAACAGACACTCCAAAGGTAGCTGGCTCCATGCTTACATTTTTAATGTCCTTAGAGCTACTGGAGGTTACCAGCTGTGACCTTTAATTACAGCACTGCCTGGATTTCTGAAAAAGCAGTTATTTATTTAAAGGTTGTCCCTACAATTATACTGTCTTGCATCAGACTTACTAGCTGTATGGATCCTTTCCTCATTCGGTAGAAGGCCTCCTTTTAATTTAAAACTTATTGGCTAGTTTGAAAGTCCTCTAAACAAATAATAATTTATGTTATGCTTTTTTATGCAGGTTGGTCTATTGATTGATAAACTACTTTCTAAGATCTAGCTAAGCAGGCCTTCAAGAAAGGAGGAAGTAGGTATATTTCCACAGCCTTTAAGAGAGCTGTTGAATTAAACATGTTCCAGCACTAAAGAAGTAGATCGTGTAATGGTTGAACAGAGATCCCCATTCAAGGAGTTTCTAGGTTCTCAAGAAAAAAAAGTTAATCTTCCTCTTGATTTTTTATTAAGTGGATGTCTCTTTTTACCAGAATGCATGTATGCATGTACTTGTGTACAATTTAGTGTATCTGATATCAAACAACACTTGACCTACATGAATTACAGATGCAAGAAGAAAAATAAGCAATCAGTTGATTAGTTTCACATGTGTAATGCGTGTAAGGAAATCAGATTTATCTCCATTTCATCTAAAGACTGAAAATATTTTGGTGCAGTTTGTATCATATTCACGAACTTTTGAAAAAAACACAACAAGGTATTATAAGGTAAACTTCTTCAGTTAAACCTTAATAAAAAGAAATGTCCATTTGATAAAAAGCCATCATATTAGTAGTTCTGTGATTTATGTCTGGTAACATTAAAGAATGTAATCTATGCTTTCCTTACAGTTATTCTGTTATGCTTCAGCTAACGATATTATGAGCCCACAGTATAACTTTATTAGGTACCCATCTAGAATTATTTCCATATAAAACATATTGATCCATCAAAGGTATACTCCTGGAAAATACACAGTTCACTGCATTGGCCATATTCAGTATGCTAATTAATATTTTCTTTCCTCTAACTTTGGGAAGCTCTGTGTTTGCATTCTCCAGATAAAGAAAAAAGGTCAGTTAGCATTTGATCTGAGTCAGAAAAATAAAACGCGTGGTTGTCAGAAATATTCAAAAGGTATCTTCAACTACTTAAAAAGACTATTTTATATTTCAGATTTTTGATGAGTGATCCATTTTTTTAAGCTGAGCAACAAAAATCCATCATCTTTGCAACAGCAAGTCTTTGAGCTCCTAGCTGAAATTTCTCATTGAAGAAATATTTTGCAGTTAAATAAGTTGGGAACTCAGATGTTACTCCTTTTTAAACACTTCCCAAAGATGAAAGTATGGGCTTTGTAGCACCTACTTATGTGAAAAAAAAATTCACATGAGAAATTAATCAAATCAAAGAAAACATGTTGGCTGCCCAACAAAAATCTTCTAGATCTCCTGCATTTGGCAAGCCACAGGGTGTTACTGAAGGTACAGACAGTTTTACAGGAGAAATACAATTCCTGAGTCTTCAAATAAAACCAGAAAAACTGTAAGCATATTGAACATAGTAATATTGTTTATTAGCTCAGAATTGACAATGTACTTACCAGCATATGGACCTGAAATCAAGTCACTTCATGTGCACAACATGGGTGTAAATCCATTTTAAAAAGGAAAGTGAATGTGAAGATTGTTCCCTACTAAGCAATGTTTCTTATCTTTCCATTTTATGCCTTTTTTGTGATCTTTTCTAGCTTTTCATTCTCTAATTTCACTTTCCTTTGGCTTCATTTTCTTTTGATCCCCTTAACTAACCCTGAGAGTTGTATGACAACCCTGCCTCCTTATTGAACTTTCAAAAGTTAAACGAACTAGGTATTTATGAGCCTACACCTTGATTACTTTTTGAGTTTCCTGCATCCATTTCTTTGGTTTATCTTCTCCAATTGCACAGTAAATTTCTGAAGAGAAACAGGGTTTTTTCCCACTCTGTTTTACAACAAAGAAATTTGTATGATTTTGATGAGGCCTTTAGGTACAATCATCAGATAAATAATATAATATAAATAATATAATTCACAATAACAGAAAGATATTAAGAATGATTGAATGGACCTTTAATAAATGTCTTCTCTCAAGGATATGTATAGCTACAGCTAGGTGTTTGTGTATGTAAATACATAGAAATCTTAATAGAAACCCATATCTACACATCTGCTTGTCGTAGCAACCTTTTTTCTATTCTAAAGTTCTGTAGGCATATTTCAATGAATTTAGGTAATTAGTTGTTAAATCTCATTAAAAAGCCCACACTTGTATTCTGAAGACTTCACAATGGCATTCTGGTTCCATTCTAGCAATAACACTGGTCTGTTTAGTGAGTGATATTTTTAGGAAAGGAATGAAGATGCTTCTTCCCTCAGGGTATTATTGATGAAAAGAGCTCTAAAATTTCTAGTTATTTTTATCACATTAACATCAGCAGGTAGAATCCATCCCACATAGATAAAAAGAACAAAAAGTATTAATTTACCTATGTGGTTCTCCCCAGATGCCTGCCTTTGTAGCAGGAGTGAACTCTGGTATTCCCTTGGCTCGATTTCCCCAGGGGTTCTTGCTTGTGCAAAACAGCCTGTGCTTGGACGGGCTCCAGGCTTGCTGCACCTTCATGAGCTGCCACTTTTCAGCTCTCTCGGCATGCAATACAAGCACAGGGCAGGCACGAGAATGCTTCTCATGCATCACTGGCCAAGAAGCACAGTGGAGAAAGTTTTTGAAGGCAAAAAGTATACTTGTCATCAATATGTGTCATACTTTCAAAAATACCTCACAGTACCATACATCTCTTCTTTTGTATGTGATTGGTCCTGATCCTCACTCTTCAAGTTCTCACTCTTCAGGAAACAGGGACTGCTTGGCCTGTATTGCTGCTGCTTTCTGTAGCTCTGTGAGTTGCCTTTGCCACACTGCAAGGGATATTTTTTCAAGCTAAACTGAAGAATGCATCAGCCTGCTCCTGGCTACACATGTGCATTGTTTTAATGCTTGTGAGCATCGGCTCTGAAACAGGCTCAGAAACATAAAATAAGATAATATAAAATAAAAGTTTCCACTTGTAACCTTTGTGATATGTGTCCTTGAAAATGTTTTTGGAGCTGAAAAACCCCTGGCATTTCAGGCAAGTAACAATCTCATCGTTATTTGACTCATGGTGAGCACAGGGAATAGAATAGAATAGAATAGAATAGAATAGAATAGAATAGAATAGAATAGAATAGTTTATGATTATGCTTGACAAGCTATGACCTAGGTCTGAGGGGTCCATCCAGGAGAGTCGCTATCTGCAGTGCAGGTCCTAGGCCCATCCAGGAGACAGGTTCAAAGATGGGCACACCTACAACATAGCTCAGGCAGCAACAGAAACATCCCTGTATTATCAACACTGTTTTTAGCACAAATCCAAAACAGCCCCATACAAGCTATTATGAAGAAAATTAACTCTATCCCAGTCAAAACCAGCAAAATGGGGAATGAAATGGCTGCTTGTTAATAATATCCCCTTGAAAATATAACTTCTTAATATGCTTTCATATTGTACTGAAAGTGTTCAGGATGCTTTCTCTAATTAATTCCATTTCTACTAACGTTAACAGTATTCACAGTAAGAACTTTATTTCAGAGACAAATTTTATTTGTACTTGTATCTTCCTTCATCAATTTTTCAGTGTTTTGTTGAGCCATTATAAATCATGCTGAAATTCTGTTGTCTGCGGCAGTCTCTGAGGACAAAAGTAGTGAGAAACAGACCTATCATCAAGCCAGAGAAGCAGCAGGTGAAAACACACTTTTGACCATTTTGTTTGAGTTCTAGTTCTGTCTTTGTGTTGTTGTGGAAGGAAAAATACACATTCACTCTCCCCTCTGGAGCTCAATATATAGAAAACAATGATTCAGCAACAGTTGCTCTTTTTTGGCACGTGCTGTCTTTGTACTGAATAGAGGTGTTAGACAGGAGATTTTAAAAAAATTCACACTCCACAGTGAAATAGAACTCTCATAGTTCAAAAATGTCCATGGCAATGAGAAACTACAGTATGAAATGAACTCTATGGCATCCAGCAGTTCAGAGATCAAGAAGCATGTGGGATACACTCAGGTTCAAAAGGCAGCCCAGCATGAAAGCGAGCAAAGACCCAAACCTCATATCTTTTCTAAGAAAGTTTACAAAACGTAATTATCCACCACTGGATTTTTTTTTTCTCTGATTTTCATTGGGACTTTCTATAAATTCTTTCCCAAATAAATTTTTGTTGAAAGCTGAACATTATACATACAACTTCAGTTGCTGTTTAGCATCATTTTCTGTTGAAAATCTGTCACAATCATTCTTCTTCAATTTAAAATGAGGATTGAATGACCTTTCATTACAGATAATTAAGTCCGTTATCTAATATGGGTGTACAACTATTTCTCCAGTATATATAGCTACAAAATTTTTGCAGAAAGCAATTAAGAAAAATGGATTTTCATCATCAAGTTGTGTCAGTGTAACATGACAGACAGAAGACCTTCAATGAAATGCTCATCTTTCTGATGTGTTAGATATGACATCTTTGAGAACTTCAAATCATTGTACCTTCTCTGGCAAAATGAGTTTATGATTGATATTTTCTTTGTTAAACAGAATGATGCGTTAAAAGGTTCAAGGAGTTTATAAACACTTTTCAGGCTGAGATTACAGCAGTAAGGTTGGCAGAGTCCTTCTACCTTTTTCAGTAGATGTGTATTCAGCCATAAAAATACACATTCTGCTCAACTTAAATGCAGGAGTTAGGCCTCTAACTAGTGTTTACATATTAATTTCAAAATCTAGTAGCACATACTTAACTGTTGCTTTATGTGCGAATGTGTATATTTATAACAGGGGAAATTCATTTTGTGCTTGTACTTCAAGATTAATTCATTTACCACATACTATATATTTTCAATGTATTTATACTTCATTTATTACATTAATACTATTATCAGTTAGAATGACAGAATATGAATTACTTTGAAAGTTTTTTTAAAATACGTACTAGATAAAACACTTTTTCTACTTTTTTTTTTTAAACATGATTATATATAATATGGAAAACACCAGCTAATTAAGGTCTAGCTTCTTTGACTCTGCTGGGATCATATTGATTTATACTAGTTATCTAGTAAAGTTAAGTATCTTAAAGTAAATTAGTATACCATCTATATTTAAGGATGTACATTTCTTTGTATGATTTGAAACCTTGCAGTGAGTAGTAACTAACAGCTGAATAATGAGAATTTAGATTTTTATACACCTGTGTATGTACCTGTGGTAAAAGAAATCTTGTGAGTGTCATCTCAGATTGCAAAGTCTGTCAATTAGGAAAGAGAATAAAAAAACCCAAGGTACTAGCATTTTCTGTCAGTTATGGAAGAATAACTTTGTGCTGAACAACTGAACAGTGAAATCACACTTACATATAGTAAGTAAATCCTTTATATAAAAAATACTCAACTATGCAGCACATATCGTAGAAATTCTATGATATCAAAGAAGATTTGAGCATAACTTACTAGTCCTTAGGAAGCATTTTTGATTTTCTGTACAGATGTTGCCCTGTTGAATTTATTTCTGATGTGTAATGCATTTTCATTCTGACAATTTTCCACAACAAGGTCATTTTCCTTTCCTTTTTAGCCATAACTGAGTAATGGTGCACAAAAGTATACGAAATTTTTACCTGTCTTTCAGCCTTTGAACATCATAACTTGCTCCAGAAATGCTAGCTGAATTCTGAGTCTGTGTCTATCATATATTTGAGTGAACACTACTGAAGTCATCAAAATAATTGTTTCTGTGGCTTTTATTTCTTACACATATGCTCTGGTAAATTATTCAATAGCCATCTCTTATTAATATCTATGCTTAGGAACTGCAAGTACTGGATAATTTGATTTTTTATTACTTATAAATGTTTTTAGAATTCTTCTGCTTTAGAAACTTCTTCCTAATGAGCATCAATCTTACACTCAGTGAAAAAAGATGCATAACTCTAAGCTTTACAATGTTGGCTTCAGGCATTTAAAGCACAAGACTTTTCCTTAGGTCCCTTGTGGAAGCTCTTTTCCTTTTTTCCTCTTTTCCTTTAAATCATTGGAAGAGAATTTAGCACTCATTAAAAGATGCATTGTGATAGTCACAGAAAGTGAGTTTTGTCTGTGCTTACAGAAAGTATACATTTAATGTAAATTTTAAAGCAATGAATTTACCCTATGAACTAGTTTCATATGTCAGTGTTTAATGACTTAAATAATGCTCATTTAAAGTTTCCTCTTTCTTCTTGCCTTTTTCCCAAGTATGGAAGTAAAAAGATCCCTCGTTAATTAGACTCCATAGGTCCTACCATTATGCATCTAATGGCATCTACTTCAATTCGACTGAGAAATTTGTGGTCCCATTGAATTTGACATTTCCTTTCAATTTTCTGTTAAACCAACCATCATACTTGCTAGATTCACACCAGTAGAACCTTCAGAAATACTGGTAATATTTGCAACCAATCCAAAACTTCATGAAAATATATGTCTTTGGTTCTTTTCCCATCCTAACCCAGAAGAGAAAATTCTGCATTTTTCTTCCTGTGCTCTTTTTACTTTTTGCTGAGCATCACGATCAGACACAAAAGGTTTTTTATGGATTCATTAAGGGGCAAAAAGGTGTTCCAGTTCCAAATTGGAGGGCAAGAAATCATTGTAGAAGGATACAAGGGAGGAGTGAAACAATCCTTCTTCATTCTACAAAGTGATACAGAGCCAGTCCATGATTACTATCTGCTGCCCTAAAGTTGAAACAGAGGATAGATATACCCTAAATTGCATCCCTAACATAACCTCTTCAATGCTGTGCCCATGACCAGGGAAAAAGTTAATTAATTCCTTTCTCAGAGGCAAACAAGACTCAAATCAAATGAAGAAACTACTAGAAAGAATCTAGCAGAAGGCTACAAAGATGATCAAGGGAATGGAGCACATCTTTTATGAGGAAAGTCTGAGACATCTGCGTTTGTTTAGCCTGGAGTAGAGAAGACTTAGAGGGCATCTCATCAATGCTTATAAATACTTAAAGGGAGGGTATCAAGAAGATGGGGCCAGATTCTTTTCAGTGGTGCCCAGTGAGAGGACAAGGGGCAACGGGCACAAACTGGAACACAGGAAGTTCCATCTGAACATGAGGAAAAATTTCTTTACTTTTAGGGTGACAGAGCACTGGAACAGGCTGCCCAGAGAGGTTGTGGAGTCTCCTTCTCTGGAGATGTTCAAAACCCTCCTCAATGTGATTCTGTGCAACCTGCTTTAGGTGAGCCTGCTTTAGCAGAGGGGTTGGACTAGACGATCTCCAGAGGTCCCTTCCAACCCCTATAATTCTGTGATTCTGCTATTCTGTGATTCTGTGAAATCATTAACAAAGCAAACCCCTCCTCTGGAATTAAATCCCACCTTCAGCCTCTTCTGGAAAATGGTACAGGTAGCCAGAAGCTTATGTACAGTTCAGTGAAGGCTGTAACAAGTTATTTTAATTTTTCTGTGATTCAGATCTCTTATTTTCATCTCATCAATTTATTAAATCCTTTTCTTACTTATTTTGTCTGTAATCTCTCATTCTCTATCCTATGTGTGAGTGCTTCACAACCCGTGAGTGGCAGCAACTGGAGAAGAGGCTGTGGGTCACAAGGCCCGTAGGCACATGTCCCAGCAACTGGAGAGACATGGCTGTGTTTATCTTTCCCCAGTGAATTTAATCCTGAATGTGTGCATGCATATGGCATTCCTTAGGAAACCTCAAGTTGGACTAGCCAGCAAGCAGGAGACCTGCATGGTGTTCCTCAGGGATTGGTACTGTGATCGGTAATATTTAACATCTTTGTTGGCGACATGGATATTGGGATTGAGTGCACTCTCAGCAAGTTTGCTGATGACAACAAGCTGTGTGGTGCGGTCAACATACTGGAGGGAAAGGATGGGTCCACAGGGACCTTGACAAGCTTGAGAGGTGGGCCAGTGCGAAACTCATGAAGTTCAAGGCCAAGTGCAAGGTCCCGCACATGGGTCGAGGCAATCCCAAGTACAAATATAGGCTGGGTGGAGAATGGATTGAGAGCAGCCCTGAGGAGAAGGACTTGGGGGTGTTGGTGGATGAGAAGCTCAACATGAGCCGTTAATGTGCACTTGCAGCCCAGAAAGCCAACAGCATCCTGGGCTGCATCAAAAG
Source organism: Burhinus bistriatus (assembly GCA_013397275.1). Lineage (NCBI taxonomy): Eukaryota > Metazoa > Chordata > Aves > Charadriiformes > Burhinidae > Burhinus > Burhinus bistriatus. The sequence goes on from VYXH01005718.1 coordinate 155,580, forward strand.
AAGCGTGGCCAGCAGGTCGAGGGAGGTGATTCTGCCCCTCTACTCCGCTGTCATGAGACCCTGCCTGAAATACTGTGTCCAGCTCTGGAGCCGCCAACATAAGAAGGACATCGACCTGTTGGAGCAGGTCCAGAGGAGGTCCACGAAGATGATCAGAGGGTCAGAGCACCTCTGCTATGAAGACAGGCTGAGAGAGTTAGGGTTGTTCAACCTGGAGAACAGAAGGCTCCGGGGAGACCTTATACCAGCTTTCCAGTATCTGAAGGGTGCCTACAAGAAAGCTGGAGAGGGACTTTTTACAAGGGCATGTAGTGATAGGACAAGGGGTAATGGTTTTAAGCTGGAATGGGGAGATTTAGAACAGATGTTAGGAAGAAATTTTTCACTATGATGTTGGCGAGGCACTGGAACAGGTTGCCCAGGGAAGCTGTGGAGGCCCCATCCCTGGAAGTGTTCAAAGCCAGGTTGGATGGGGCTTTGAGCAACCAGGTCTAGTGGGAGGTGTCCTTGCCCATGGCAGGGGGGTTGGAACTAGATGATCTTTAAGGTCCCTTCCAACCTAAACCATTCTTTGATTCTATGAAAGGCACAAGGTCTGAGCCAGGAAGTGGGTAAGGTCCCCACTGTGCAGGAACAGATATTAGGTAGACTTAGGGCTTGTTCTACTATTTGAGGGATATGTGACTGTGTGTGTGCAAGATCAGTGTGAGATGAGTGTGCAAGGGCATGCATCTGTTTTCTAGTTAACATCAAGCTAGACTAACAAGCAAGCAGGAGGCAACCTGCATGCTAGGTAAGGGGTCCAGGGTACAGCCATGGGTATTAGATGGACTAAGAGGCCACACTGATATTCGAGGGGTCTGTGATTGTGTGTGTGTTTGTGAATGTACACAGTGAGGTGGGGGGGCGGGTGAGTTTTCAGTTCAATCCTGATCAGAGAGGAGGAGCAGGACCAGACTGCTTTATGTGAGTGTCGTTGGTGTTCATAGGGCTGCTGCTAAAATCAGCACCCTGTCTGAGATTGTCTGTGTTGCCAGACAGGTTAGCATCGGGGGGTGTGTGCGTGTGTGTGTGTGAGCAGCAGCATCCATGGGAATGGGATGGAGAAACCCCGGGGGTTCCCAGGCTGCACCTGGCTGGGCTTCAGCAACCACAAAGAAGAAAACCTGGTCCTATAATTCACAGGCTTCAGCAGCTTATAACTTCCTCAACATTTTCACTTTTAATACCTCTGAATTAGATATGTTAGTTTTGATTTGATTTGCTTTGAACAGCTTTTACACATATCCATTAAAAATACAAAACAACATTATTTTCAGCTGTTTGACATATCTTTTTCATAGGAACACAGCATCTGATGTACAAGATCAGAGATCCATTTAATCTAATTTTCAAACACTTTGTGCAATGCTAGGTGTTTCAGTGAGATGCTGTGAAAGCTGTCATGTTCAATGGTTCTGTTAACAAAATCCTCATTTTAGAAATTATTTAATTATGTATCTAGGATTCTCTGAGGACCAGTGAGAATAGAGAACTCAGCATTAAGCATGGGACAACAAAAGTCGCCTTCTGAGTAAGACGTATCCACAAACTGAACAGGTGCTGTTTCAATAAATGTTGCTAGCAAGAAAGAGAGTTTCCAGGTTCTTGCTGACAGCAAGAGGAAGAGGTGGTAGCAACAATGAGGAGTCTGCTAGTCTGGATGTGTCCTGGTATGAGGTAAAACAAAACCAATTTTCTGTTCAGGCCTCTTCTAACTGCTGAAATTAACAGCATGTTGTGCAGAAAACTGTTCGCTCTCAGTGATAAAACCCATGTTTATAGTTGACATCAAGGAATGGTATGCATAAAGGCTCTTGCTTATACTTATTACTATAACAACCAAGGCCAGCCAACTTTGTTATTTGCCCTGTTGGATGGTCGGAAGCGGAAAAGCGTAGAGGGGTTGCACCTGCGGGGAGGACCAGACAAGACAGGTGACCCAAAACTGACCAACAAGGTATTCCATCCCATCTGCCTCATGCTCAGTATAAAAGATGAGGGATCAAAGGGTCAGCCCTCTTTCTTCAACGGCTGGTGTCCGAGGAGGACTCTGTCTACCTTTGATCCTTATCCGTGCATTCCTGAATCCAGATCTGGAATCCAGTTCCCATTCATCACTGAGCCCAGTCTGGGACTTCTCCAGTGCCTGCCAGTGATGTGATCATCATCCTGGGAGCTTGGTATGGTTTTGTATGTATTTCATTATTTTATTAATAATATTTCATTAAAGTAGTTTAGTTCCTTCTAAACTCATAAGTCTCTCTCTCTCTTTCTCTCTCTCCTCTCCTTGAAGAGAGAGGTGGGGGAGAGCATCTGTCGCTTGCCTTGGCGGCCAGTCTGGCCCAAACCACAGCAGGATGAGAAAGCAAGGGAAGGGGACACCTTCAGACCTGAAAGTATCCAGAGGCGGAAGTAATATCTGCAGAAGATAAGGTGGCTGGAGAGATAAAACATAGTGCTCCTTCTCTGATGGTCAGTGCTTTAACATTCAACATTTACACTATTGCAACTGAACATGTGTGCATGTATATATATGTGCACATATATAATATATATACAAATAAGTATGTATCAGTTGATTAAGAGATTGCTGTGATTAAGTGTTTACAAGACTGACAAATCAGGCCAGTTTTAAGCTTTAAAACCAAACTTTATTAAATTTTTTCATTAACAACACATTTTGTGCTAATAATTAGTTCTTGCCTGTTACTGATCGTCATCACTATATATACAAAACTGTCAGTCCATAATACTAACATGCTACATTAATTATGAGTATAAAACACCCTGGAGCTCATAATGACACCATTGGCTATGGTCCTTGGTTGTTCTCAGTTGTGGAGGTTAAAGTGATCAAGCCTGAGAGATTTTGATGAGAGAATTTAGAACTGAAGGGTGTTTGTTTTCTTTCTTCTCCATATTTCCACCATGTTTGATGTTTTTATGCTATTTGGTCCTCCCAAGGGGAAGCAGGGGTCTCATCTGCTCCCAATACTGGTCATATTGCTTTTTTTTTCTTGTCTTGCAAGTCATGCTTCTTGTGTATTCCCCAGATTGCCCTGCATGTAACTACACACAGCTTTGTACCTTTGATGATCACGTTCCTCATGTACTTTGTGAAGTGTCTATGCATTGTGTCTAGTTCTGCCATCACAGCATTAGAAAATGAATAAGTATTCATGCTGGTTACCTTATTTTAATACCTTTATACTTGGGTTCAAGACAAGTTAATACTGATTAGGGCACGTGTAGTTTCTGGCTGATATAGGCCTGTGCTTTGGCTACAAGGTTTCTGGCACCAAGAGGAGTTATTTAAGCCCTGAGTTCAAAGTCTTAGTTCCAGGCAAAATACACCAGGAGATTTGAGCATTCAGTAATCATATGGACAACATCCAGCCCTCTGAGTGCAGAGTTTCCTGAATTAGCAAATAAAGAATGACAAAGAAACATGTCAGGAGCTTACACACCTGATTCTGAGCTAAAGAGAAATTATTTCATTATACGAGGATTATCAACATAGAATTGTCTCCTGGACCTTGGTTCTTAAATCATTTCTTTAAGAAACACAGCTGAGTCATTTATTCCAAAGGATGCCTGGAAGGAATTGTGCTTAGTAAAAATCTCAGGAGTAGACAGCTTGCCAGGATTTGGGAGTCAGACTGGATGCTCAGTATAGGAGACACACTACCTGAAAAGTACGGACACTGATCAAAGGAGAAAAACATGCTTCATCCCTTTGAGAAAGGCTCATGAATAAGCATTCAATGATTAATACATTCTCTTAGGAGATTACAAACGTGTATGTAGTCCTAGTAAGCATGACATAAAACTAAACAGCCATTACAGAAAGTAAAATCTAGTAAGTTTCAACTTCTTTGTGGTATTTAGACATATTTCCTCTTCTCCAATATTTTTTGCCCACTCTGTATTCACCTGTTTCCCCTAACTTCCCCTAATGACATGAGAAGAGACGGACATAAAGACCATTATAAACTGTTAATGTGAAACGGCATCATTTTACTTATCCAGTTAAGCAATATCTGTATAAAGCAGCTGAGGAAAGTCTTTAAAAGGTGCATTTTCTTCTATATGTTTTCAAATTTGATATTTTCATGTTAAATAAATACATAAACTAGACTACTCTAGACTAGAATAGAATAGTACAGTTGGAAGGGACCTACAATGATCAGCTACTCGAACTGCCTGACCACTTCAGGGCTGACCAAAAGTTAAAGCACATTAGTAAGGGTATTGTCCAAATGCCACTTAAACACTGACAGGCTTGGGGCATTGACCACCTCTCTAGAAAGCCTGTTCCAGTGTTTGACCACCCTCTCGGTAAAGAGATGTTTCCTAATGTCAGGTGTGAACCTCCACTGATGCAGCTTTGAACCATTCACACGTGTCCTGTCACTTTATCCCAGGGAGAAGAGATCAGCACCTTCCTCTCCACTTCCCCTTCTCAGGAAGCTGTAGAGAGCAACGAGGTCACCCCTCAGCCTCCTTTTCTCTGGATTAGACAAAGCCCAAGTCCTTAGCTACTCCTCGTAGAATATTTCTTCCATCCCTTTCACCAACCTTGTTGCCCTTCTCTGGACATATTCAAGCACCTTCACATCCTTCTTAAATTGTGGGGCCCAGAACTGCACACAGTATTCAAGGTAAGGCCACACCAACACTAAATATAGCAGGATAATCACCTCTTTTGACCAGCTGGCTCTGCTGTGTTTGATGCACCCCAGGATGTGGTTTGCCCTCGTGGCTGCCAGGGCACACTGCTGACTCACATTGAACCTGTTGTCAATCAGCACCTCCAGATCCCTTTCTGCAAAGCTGCTCTCCAGCCACTCGTCTCCCATTTTATACTTGGGTGTGGTGTTATTCTGTCCCAGGTGCAGAATCCGGCATTTGTTCTTGTTAAACTTCATGCCACTGGTGGCTGCCCAAGGCTCCAATCCTAGATTCCTCTGCAAGGCCTCTTGTCCTTCAAGACAGTTATCGGCACCCCCCAGTTTAGTATCATAGCAAACTTACTAAGGGTGTATTCAAATCCTGCATCCAGATCACTGATAAAAATATTGAACAGAACTGGCCCTAGAATTGAATCCTAAAGAGCATCACTGGTGACTGGTCACCAGCCAGATGTAGCCCCATTCACTACAACCCCTTGAGCCCTAATGTTCAGCCAATTCTTCACCTAGCGCACTGTGAACCTGCTCGTCCCACAGTTGGACAACTTGTCTAGAAGGATGCTGTGAGGGACAGTATCAAAAGCCTTACTAAAATCCAGAAAAAACTACATCTACTGCCTTCCCTTCATCCACTAGATGGGTGATTATCATAGAAAGATATTAAATTAGTTAGACAGGACTTTCCTTTGTGAACCCATATTGACTCTGCCTGATGATTGCATTGTTCTTTAAATGCCTTTCAATAGCACCCAGTATAATCTTCTCCATAATTTTTCCAGAAACTGAAGTTAGACTAACAGGTCTGTAGTTTCATGGGTCCTCCTTCATGCCCTTCTTATAAATTGGAATAACATTGGCTAGCTTCCAGTCAACAGGGACCTCCCCAGACTCCCAAGACTTTTGGTAGATGATTGAGAGGGGTCCTGCTGTAACATCCACTAGCTCCTTCAGAATTCTGGGATGAATCCCATCAGGCCCCACTGACTTATGGACATTCAACTGATACAGCTGGTCCCTTACAATTTCAGTGTCCACCAATGGAAAGTCACTTTTTCCACAGTCATGGTCCTCCAACTCAGAGGACCCAAGGTCTGTCAGTATTACTAAAGACTGAGGAAAAAAAAAAAAAAACAAGTATCAATCCAATATATTCCTTAGAACTTTTCTTACTATTAGCATACTTTAAAAAGCCTTTCTTGTTGTCTGACACAACACTGACCAGTTTCAACTCTAATTAAGCTTTGATCTTTCATGTTTTCTCCCTGCATACGTAAACCACAGCTTTGTAATCTTCTTGCAAAGCTTGACCTTTCTTCCAGTGATCATGCAATTTCTTTTTCCTCTTGAGCTCTAAAAGGAGTTCCCCGTTCAGCCAAGCTGGTCTCCTACCCCACCTGTTTGCTTTATTATACTATGCATTAATTATATTGAAAAATTATATAGAGGTCATCTAGTATATATTGTATTTTGCTATTTCTTTTCCAACTTACTCTAGACATGTTCCAACATTTTACTGTGATGAAACCAAATGAATTATTTTGAGTAGCCTTTCAAATATTCAACACTAGTTCCAACATATTTTCTTGAAATAATTCTGAAATAGCTACAATTAAATTGAACTTGCTCCATTTAATGACCGTAGAACTACTAAAGATTCTTTTACACTCATCCGAGTTCATTGTTATTTTTTTAACATATTTGATATCCAAGGATCTCATTATTTCTTTACTTGTAGCCCTTCAATGTTTCTAGTGCAAATCTTATTTCTCATTTAGTATAAAATATTTTGATGCCACTTATTGTATCTCTGAAATACTTTTGCCAGAGGCTATTAGGATTTCAGACAAGAAACTGCTTGCTTCTAAATGAAACAATTTTCTTAAAAAGACAAATAGACTGAGATGCACACAGTCATACATTCAGTAAGACAATACACTACAGTCCATTTTTCTTTGTTTCTATAATAATGACAAACACATATATGGATAGACATTATGCCTGAAATAAAAAATGCAACTGATTACTGTTTCAGAAAGGTAGCTAACAGCTTCATAGGAAACTGGAAATCCTAAAGCAGTAAAGATACATCAGAAGAAAAAATCAGAGGAACTTGATGACAGAGACTGTTTACATGTGATAAATTGGCACAGTATGGAAAATAAAAAATTAGTGCCTCTAGGTATTAATACTATACTTTATATTTATTGAAGTACTTTATTCTTAATAACTGAAATTGGAGGACTTAAAACAATAGTTCATCTAGTCCATTCATGAGAATGGGTAATTCTATATTTTCACATAAAAAACAATAATCACAGAACAGCTCTAGAATCAAAAGTAGTGTACATACCATGCCAACAAATTTTGCTACCCATCAAAACAAAAAAGAGTTAAGAAGCAGCACATACAAGAGCATCAAACTAAGTAAACTACAGATGTACAGTGCTGAAAAATGCAGCCCATCACCTGAAATGTAGACAAGGCTACCCACCAGCAAACTGTCGACAGGTGACTGGTCCTCTTTATCTTCTTAGCTCTCCATTTTTGTATTTGTTCCTCCCCAAATCACCCTGATCCCTCCATTTCCCCACCTTTGGTTCCTCCCCTAAATATCCCATAATAAGTCTCACACAATCCCAGCATGCTCTTCCCCTGCATCCCATAATGAGCCTGGTCCCCCAAGGCAGGTACCCCCTAGTCTGTGCAGTGCCCCAGAGAGCTGCCCCTGAGGACTCCTGGTGCCGGGTCTCACCTGGCCCGTGGGGCTGATGCTCTCCTGGGACAGCCCTGGAATGGTCGGGGCAGGGGCTCCTGTCTCTGTGCTCCTGTGTGTAGGGGTGAGCTTTTTGGCACATACTCTAACACAGGTCAGCTCAGATCTGCATTTCAAGCTGCACAAAAAATTATAGCATCACCACTCATTACTTTTAGCCCATCATTCTCCAAGTGATACGTGACGCCACTGCAGAAAAAGAAGCAAGCGACAGAGCTGGCTGTGAAATGCTACTGAAAATCGGCTCTGATATACTCTTTGCTGTAATACTGCACTTGGCTAAACAGAGGATGGGATTCAAACATTATAAATCATTTGAGAGTGGAGTACAGAGCAAAATAGATAGGAAAAGGGTCCAGCTATGTTCATGCATACCAAATATCTAGCTGAAACAAAATAGCCTGAAACTATTCCAATAATCTTTTCCACCCACTTTCTTTAACCCCCCTCAGCTTCCGATCAATGTCTAACATTAAATAATACAAACAAAAGTCTGAAATATTTTACTAGGCTACCTTGAACACTCTCAGACAAATTAATAATGCAATCATGAATCAAAATTAAATCTCAGCTGCGATATTTGTGTTCATCAGATACATTTAAGTTCCATTTTTGACTGTCTTTTCTTCTTAAAAATACCAAACACTTGCTACCAAAATTTCCTAACCTATCTGTGCCTTCATAACCTCAGCATATGGCATCTAAAAGCCATCCATATAGTTTAGTTGTGTATCTAGAAATGTGTCTAAACCAGGTTATCAATTCTGTCTGCAATGTCAACAGTCTCTATACTCTTAAGTGTTTATTAAAGAATATATGGCAGGCAGATGGAACACCACTCTTCTTTCTGGGTATCAATTACTTATAAATGTTCATTATATAATTTTCAATCTGAAATTAGAGTCAAGGTTATCAATATTTTACAGGTTTAGTTTTTCTACAGCTCCGTGCACAGAATTCCTTTTCAGGACAAGGAGAATCTTTCATGCAGAAAAACAGAAAAACAGAGGCCTTCTAGATTTGTTCTCCTGCAGAAGCCAGAGGATTTGTACATGTAACTCCTGCAAGTATCATCAAGAAAAATTAATTATTAATTTTATATCTACAGTGCTTATCTTCCGTAACATTCCAAGAACCACGCAAAGACATTAAAAACATTAAACATTAAACAATGCAACAGAAAATACAGATAAAAAAGTCACATAAATAATTAAAACAAAATCTGAGATGCAATAAAACCTTTTTCTTATAAAGTATTCTCTTCACCTCCTGGCTAACAAATAGAAGTTTACTGAGAAAATCTACACTCACCAGTGACCGTGCATTCCAGATTTGCTCAATGAAGAACGATGGTACCTACATTGCATCCGATTATCCCTGAGTGACAGTTACATAACTGACATGTTTAATATCCCTTTACCATGTCTCAATCTAATGCAAACAGGAAAGCGGAATTTGGAAGGATGTTTTAATCTCTGCCCACCGGCTCACCCACTTTCCTACCTACACAATCCACTAAAAAACCAAAATCTTTTTTCTTCCTACTACAGCACCTCAACACCCTTTCCTGATTTCTTTTCCTTTACATACTGCAATAGTACTATTATGACAGAAGGATAATCTTTGACGCAATTCTAGACAATTCTCTTCTATTTATTACTTCAGTGACAAAGCATGGCAATTTCCTACCACACTTTTCCCCCTCAATATTTACCTCTTCTTCTCTTTTGTTCTACTGACACTATGTGCAGCCATTTCCTATTATGGAATTTCCCTTTTTTATGTCCATGCTATCCAGAACTCCAGGTGATAATCTGTCCTTAAGCATATACTAAATAATTGTATTTGTTGCAACAATCACATTAAGTATCTTTTCTAAAGTTGCACCATTCAAGCATCCCTCTGGCAAGCTTTCACTGCACAATGTTGCACTATATCACATGCATGAGCGTGTTGGGAGCTACTTACGTGTCTTAACAGAGCTGTGCATTGAACAGAATAAACAATGACATCTTTGGTCATGGATCAAAGGTCCTAAACTGCCAGATCTAAGGAGTAATACAGCTAGTGTTCAAATCGTTATTTGAATGTATGCCACTCAATTACTAAGGACAGTAAGAGGAATCAAGATCTAAATTCTGCCCAAGCTTACTGCTTAGCCCATCTTAGTGAGCCTGGCCTCACTGCACATACCATGTAAAAAGTCATTCTGCCTGCGTAAAAGTCAGACACTTCTGATTTTCACACACCCTGTAGGATTACCACATCATCAAACTCAGACTCTGCTGACCAGAGATGGGAGAACATTACAGTGGTGACAGCGCTGGCTGAGAATGTCAGTCGTCTAAATCCCAGACAAACACAACTACACGCCAAGATCATCTTGAGTGATCATGACTGATACAATAAAAGTAAATTTAGTTACTGAGATATGCAAAATCTGGTAGCGGTAGACCAAAAACTTATTTCTCAAATTCCACTTGAAAACTAAGAGTTATATAGTACAATATCTAAATCAGGAAATGTTGCATAAAATAGAATTCCATTCTCTCTCCTGTCTCCAAACAGATTTCAGATGTGGCCTCTAGCAGAATGAAGGGAACATTTAATAGAGAGATAACAAAATACAGCTAATTGTGATAACGAAACATATGATCTCTGTCTTCCTGTGAACAGTGCCTCTGAAAGAAGTATTCCTTTTTTTCTTCATTCAGGACTGTAAATGGGTACTCCTGCATATTGCTGCTATCTGGTTTTCTTGAGATATTTTGTGCTAGAGGCAGCTTAGAACCTGATTTATGAAAACTTAAGCTAAAAAATAGTCAAGATGACACCTTTCCCCTCCAGATACTTCCATCACTATATTTGCTTTACTGTATCTTTCTTTGGGTTGTATTATACTTGATCTTCATACTACGGCTGTATCCTCTACTGTGAATATGTGGCAGTAATATCAGCACATGGTGGCACCCCAACATTTGTGAAATGATCCACACCTCACTCTTTCCCATCCAAACCTCACTATCTGTTTCACACCAGTAAAACCATTCTACTCTGAGTAAACAGAGGTAAGGATTGAAGTGCCACCTACCTGGGGATGGCACAACAGCGTCTTCTTTGTGACCACCTCTGGAAGACTCCAACACATGTTGAACAGCATGTTTTCAAGGTAAGAAAGTATGTTAAGGCTCACTGATACACAAGCAGGCAATTCAGGATCATGGTTAGGTCTAACATTATCATATTTGGGTTTATAACCAGATGGACTAAGTTATGGGAATTCAGAGAATTCTACATTCTACATTAGATCAGGATGTTCAAAATAATTATGTGATACGAGTGAATGAGATTTGTATCCTAAGTCAAATACATATTTTTAAATATCACTGCCTATACACTTTACACATGCCTACTTATGCTGTCTGTGCTTGCAAGCATTGTGTATCGTATTATTCACAGTGTTATTTGTCACGGAAGACCCCACTGCATTTTTTAAAGCAAAGCAATCAGTCTATCTACAATTAGAGTGAAGTCACCCGGGGGTGAAAAGTAGGAGTTATTTAACAAAATACAGCTACCTTACACAAAAGTATATGACAGCGAATGAAGAATAACAAATGCAGTTGAAAATGTAGGAGGAATTTGTAATGTAATTATCAAAACTTAAATTTGATCTGCCTTGGCAAAGTGAACAGGGAACTGTGAAGGGGGGAAGTGCAAATACCAGTAGTAATACATTATTCCATAGAACTATTTTGGTGTATTTATTTCTTGGAGATTCTGAGACAAGAGTGCCTGCTTACAGATACTATAACTAAGGCATGACAGACTAGTTTACCTTATGAAGCATCCAAGAATAATAGCAAGAAGGAGCACCATCACTGTCAGGTCTCCAATACACGGTTTCAACTAGCGTTGCTGGTATTCATGTGCCTGACAGGTCAGACATTTAAGTATCTGCCCATTTCTGATTTCAGCACATTTTAAAATTCTTGGGAGTATTTAATCATAGTGATTGACTTAATGGTCCTTGCCAAGTCACTTTCATCCTTGACTGGTACCCAAATGATCAATAAGCTTGACCATGCCAAAAGAGGGAGAAAGAGAGAAAGAAGGAGAGAGGAGAAAGAGAAAAAAGAGGGCAAGAAAGAGATGGAATGAGGGAGAGACAGAGAGAGGAAAAAACCCCATAATGGAACAAAGAAAAACAGAGTAAGAGAGTGAAAGAAAGAAAGACAGAAAGAAGGGCAGGGAAGGAAGGAAGGAAGGAAGGAAGGAAGGAAGGAAGGAAGGAAGGAAGGAAGGAAGGAAGGAAGGAAGGAAGGAAGGAAAGGAGAAGTAAGACGGAGGAGGAGAAGGACACTATATGAATATGAAACATGTAGCATAATCTACAGCTTGAACCCAGAATCACTCAAAAGGTTATGGGATGCTAGTATTTAATAACAAAGTAACCACAGTAAAAATGCAACATCAGAATGTTTGAGGGTTGGGGTGGGGGGTGTTCTATAAAGAAATTCAAAACTGTCCCGAGTATTAATATTATCAAATGTGCCTAAAATTTGCCTTAGTAGCTGCAGTACTATTTTTAAAATGCATCTAAATTACTTGGAAACCTGAGGGTCTTTGAAAATTAGTAGGAATTTGGCCACAAAAATTCCTTGGACATCCCATTTTTAGCTACAAGCATTTCTTCGTTCATGTTTAACATCTAACTGATGAGCCAAAATTTCATCTTCAGAAGTAATACAGATAACTCACAGTGTAAATCTTACTGGATGTCAAACAGACATGACTTCTAACAGCATCAAAATAAGCCTCCTAAATAAGCTAGGTATTGAAGTACTGAGCAATGCAATGCACGAATTAGAAATAATAATAATAAGCCTAGGTCTTCAATACCTATTTCTTATCCTCTATAACTGATAAAGTGTGTACTCCAAGGAGATTTGAGTTTCAGAGCTGCAAAGTGTTCTTGGGGGAATAAGGGCAAAACTTTATTCCAAGCACATAAAAAAATCTGAACACTAGAAGTGCGGCCATTCATGCTGTTCTGAAGGTGCAAGTCTCCCTTCAGTTTTGAAGTGCTCCTGAAAAATGGATTCCAGTTACTTGCATACATACATGCATAAACGTACATACATGTATATAGTGAAAAGAGATACACTGGAATTCTTTTAACAAATACAGTAGGCAGGTTCTGAACAGAGTGATTTTCACCAGTACCTAAACATTACATTACCTAAACCAGGGACCACTGAAATTTTGTAAAAAAGTTGATCCTAACGTGTCACTCACTGCCCTTAACACCAGCACAAGGCTCATATCACTTGTGAGATCACATTCCTGAGCTGCTGCAGAGGAAGCAAACAGGCCCACCAAGTTTCAATTACAACAGTCACTCTCCAAGACTTATGTGTCTGCAAGAGAGGGCTGTGGACAGTATACGATGCTGTGAAATACGTACCTTTGCTTCCCCCCAGTAAACAAACCCGTATGGATCTGATGGGGCTGGTTAGTGTCAGCACTTGCAGCTAAAGACACTCTTTCCTCACACCAGCTACGCGCAGTCTTACAGCTACAGAGACAAGTTCAGCCGGCCATACGCAGGGCCACACTCTGCTAAATGCGGTTGGCCTCCCTGAAACAGGGCACGGTTGTAAGCAAAGGAGGAAGGAAAGCACATACTGCTCACCCCTGCACCCACATGGGAGCAGGCTCGTGGTCGTGCACACTTCCTCTTCTGCACTGTGCTTTCGGAGTAAAGGGTGAATCATTACCTTTCCAGATTCCTTCAACACTACTTTCTATTACATAGTGGTACTATTGCGCATATATATATATCCATAAATATATGTTCATAAAAATTCACATATGCACCTACAGCTATATAGAAAACCTCACATCACATCCATAACCCTGTTGAACACAGTTCCTAACCAGAACACAGCTTTCCACAAACGCACTCCATGCACACACGAAAACCACACACGCCATTCAACATGGGGAAATGCAAGACACACATGCGAAGACCCATGCTTCGTGACTGCCTGCCAAAATTTCCCAGCTCACACAGTCATGTACATCAGCACTTCACTTCAGATTATACCCATGCACTCACATACACACGCAGGCGCACATATGCACCATATGTACATCCATGTACAAACACACACAGGCAAACCTGTATGCATGAACACACACACACAGACGTGCAAGACAAAAGCAAGTGCAAACACAGAGGCATACACATGTTGACATGTGTAAGAACACATGCACATGCACACACACACGAAATACATGTACACACAGCTGCACAGAAACAGATCCATGCACACTGACACACACACACAGATGCATGCACATACACACAAAACACATGTGCGCGCACACACATGCACTCGCATGCATGGAATCAGGCAAGCACACAGATGCACACACTCCCACATGTACTCACATACATGCACACACAGAGAAATGCACATGCGCACACTCCCACACACAATCACACACCACACACACGCACACGTGACCTCAACACGATAGCACATGCATGCACACTCACTCACACAGACACACTCACACAGACACACATGCACGTGCACTCACGGGCGCAAACATGCATGCACCCAAACGCACACTCACCCACCCCAAAAACGCACAGCGCATGCACTAACACGCGCAGGCTGTCACAGAGGCACTCGCACCGTAGGGACAGTTACACCTGCACACGCATGTGCGCGCACACACCCCCTTACAAAAATGCACCACCACCTCCCACACACCTGGAACAAACGCCTCCGCACAACCACCCACATTCACACCCCCGCACGCCTCCTGCACCGCGGGCGTTGCTTGCCCGCCCCCCTCCCCACGCTCCCCCCAGCGGAGGGAACCACCGCCCCGCGCACCTTGCGCGGTAGTTGCGCCGGGCGGAGGAGGGAAGCCGAAAGCGCAGGTCGCCAGCCCCGCAGGGCGGGGTGGGTGCCGGTTCCCGCAAAGCCGGCCGGCAGCCCCCTTTCCCCTTCAGCCGGGGCCCGCACCGCGCAGCGCCGCGCTGCGCCCCCCCTCCCCCGCCCCCGCGAAGCGGCGAGGCCCCGGCGG
>VYXH01005718.1:178505-190117 GCA_013397275.1 Burhinus bistriatus
TCCCCTCCCCTCCCCCTCCCCTCCCCTCCCTTCCCTCCTCCATCCTTTACACTCTGCATCTGGCTGAAAGCACTGAATATTATGAAAGCTTATAAAAAAATTGGTTTTATTATACCCAGTGTTGTTGATGTGCTACACAGGTCAACCCCAGAAGTTTGAGATTTGTAACCATTGAATGCACATGTGTCTAATCAAGGGAGAGAAAAGCACAAAATTGTTTAGAGAAATTTTAAAAGATTTTGAAGTAACCTGTGGGAATGCCTCAATTTGCATGATTGTAACACCCTTTCAGAGAAAAGGTTATGAAAAGTAACGTAGCCTTTTATCTTTCCTATTTTAAAAACAAGTATCTTGGACACTATCTGATTTTCAGAGGTATTGAGCATTTCTAATTCCAGCTCATTCCAGTAAAAGCCTGGGGAACTAGTTAGCACCTGTGAAGCAATGCTGAGTGACTCCATTGTTATAATGTTGAGACAGAGAGTCAGCGTAAGTCAAAGGAAAACCTTTATAAAATACCTTATAATTACATGTAAAATGTTAATTCTTTAGAATCTGATAAATTGAAACTGGTAGGAATAGGAAAGGCTTTATGACCTGCTGCAAAAAAATCTTTTTTTCCTGCTCCACTAATAGAAAACTTCAATTCTGATTCAATGGGGTTGTGACATTTCAGGCTCAACTTCTTGCTGATGGGTATCATTCAGCTTATATTTCTGGACATAATGGTTAAGGTTGAAATGATAGACCAAAGCTTTTGTGGGAAATTAGTTTACCAGATTACTCTGAAGCAATCTCCCAGGAAAGAACAGTCAGAGAACAGACAGCCTGGTCTAAGGTGTTGGGTTTTTTTCTGAGACCCTTATAATTTTAAGGGAGCTTTTACTACACAAGATACTTGAAGAAGCGATATTAAGTAACAAATCAGAGAGGCATATGATAAAAGTAGTTATTACAAGGCTATAAAACTTACCTCGCCATTTTGATTGAATAATTTTCATGCTAAGGTTTATTGAAAAATTCCAGAACTCTTATGAGCTTTAAATACATGTCCTTCAAACAACTTTACAGAAGAATATTTCCTTCTCAACGAAATTGTACAATTTCTCTACAAAAAGAGAGAATCTTTGCATTTATAAGAAATTCAGGGTACAAAATTTAGCAAAGGACCTAAATGGAAGGGTGCATGATATGTAATATACAGGACGTCACCTGCCTCTTAAAAAAAAAAAACCTAGTAGTACTAAGAAATGTTGAATATCTGCTCCCAACATCCAGCTTTTCTTTTGGGACGTGGAATGGACAGGGATATCGGACTATGACACAGACATTTGAAAATAAACATGCACACACACACACAGACACACCATGTTTTTGTAGATATTTACATTCAGTTGTTTAGTTTTCCTGGGCAGATTTGCATTCATGGTCTCAATGCCTTGTTCTTATAGACAACGTAAAGTTTACTATGGCTCCATAATCCTGGCATTGCAAGTGCTGAATACCGTTGTAAATGTTGAAGAAGGAAATGGTGGAAATTCGTCATCTGCTTCCCAGTGTTTGAAATGTTATATGGATAAGCTTATAGATTTGGGAACAGTGTAACTCAGAGAGAGTGCCTCAAAGTATTGGGGAACAGCATACGAGGGATTCCGTTGGGACTGGTGCTCTTGTAGAACGGCATTGTCAAAGAGCAAGGTGAGATGCAGCCGGCACAGACAGAGAGATGGACCGCCCATTTTCCCTTGGGATTCTACAAAAGGCATCATAGAATCATATGTCATATTCATATTGTATCATAGAAATAAGGTGAATAACAGTAAGTAACTTAACCACAGAAGGATTCACGGTGTGATGAATTCTCACCTCCCGAGGCCTGTAAATAACACAGATTATCTTTGCAATAGGACTAAAGGAATCTGGAGGCTAGAGGCAGAAATGACTGAGTAATTACGTGGATTATACAGATGATGAATCACTACTTCTGGCCTCGAATTCTATTTTATCCGTTACCCATATCTACATATCTTATTAGCTTTATATCTTTATGCATTGTAACTTGTTTGATTTCATTCTCATGGAATTGTATATACACATATGTGTACACATACAGATATAATATGCACATATAGAAATTAGATCCATCTATTTCTTACGTTATGAAGAAATTCAGCAGACTGCATTGTTAGCTTACAAAGGTGCAGGCAACAACTTGAAATGTATGTGCTTCCTAAGCAATTCATTACCTCTTAGTTTATTGTGTATTCCCAATTTCAGAAGGAAGTTCTGCCATAACACATAACTGATTTCACTAACAAAATAAGAACTGATCCTAGCACATTAAGAATTAACTGCCACAGTTATTTATTCCCACTGATTTAGGAAAGTTTTACCAAATATAGTTTCTGTAAAACTGTTTTTAGTAGAATGAAAACCTCTGATCACCTTTCAAATACAGAAAAAAAAAAAATTCTGTGCTATTTTCTGTTTTATTTTAATACTGGTACTATCATTTAAAGAGGCTGACATATCACATCTCAGAGGTGCTTGTATTTCAGTGGCAGTTAAAATGATCCCTCTGCGATCATTATCTTCTTATAGAACTGTTTTCAGACCCAGCAAGTGGATATCTGCAAGTGTAGTTTGGAGTCCTTAGCTGAAATGAGCTACACAAATGCCGAGTACGGATATTCTTCTCCTTTCAACATAGCGTTGAGATAGAGCTACTTGAATTACAAACCTTTCCTCCATTATTTAATCTGATCCAGAAGGAAAACTTCACATTCTATTATAGTTAGCTTTCTTGAGTGTTGTGCAATTTTCTTGGGGAATCAAAGCTTAGTCTAATTAAAACTAATCTTTTAAAAGCCTATACTAAAAGTTGCATTTTTGCTTCTGTATATTAGCTTTGATCCAAAAGTGAATGAAAGTTATAAAACAGGATATAAAATGAGCTTCCAAACTGCCTGCTGTTGAGCCCATTGAAAGCAACAGGAGAGTCCAGAACAGGACCTTTGAGAGTAGATTTGCCTCTGCTTTTTTTCATACTGAGTTTTACGTATATTTCATTTGACTTGGAAATACGAATTATAACAGAAACCATGTATTTCACAATACACTAGAAATTTTCAATAGAAGTGGTCTTTGAAAAACTCACATTGCATTATACACCTAAAGATTTCAAAAGTAAATTGTTTATGATTCTGTTTAGGGAAAGTAAATTATATATTTGGATATAGTCAGAAAATGCTCTGTCTTTCTATGTTTTATTGATGATCATGTCAGCACTTCTGGGGATCAGTCCACTAGATTCAATGTAATGGTAGTATGCTAACACAATGTCAGCTGTGGTCCTTAAAACCACAGAATACTCATACTCTGTGTCAGAACATATGCTGAATTACACCCAATTTACAACCTGGTTTCAAGATTCCTTACTAAATATTTGTTCTCCAGTAAAACATTTTGGAATTTGTGGAAGGCTGCTAATAGTGACAGAGGAACTGAGAAAATACATTTCAGTTTAGAATGTTTTCAGATTTAATTATTAATGCAATTTGGTTTTACTTTTATTGGATTATAATATATTCCAGATATGTAGTTACATTTGAAAATGCTGAATAGATAGTAAAACCAAAGCACAAAAATAGGGAACTTTTCACATTAATTTTATTGTATTTATCTTCTGCTAGCACATTCTTTGTATTTGCCACCATCTCAGAGTCTAAAAATGTGTAATATATGGAGACAAAATCACAAGAATTAACATAGATTGGAAAACAAGGGTCCAAATCCTGACTTTTGGAAAGCCTACCTAGTTAACCAAAGGTGGAAGGAAGAAAAGAATAGGTCTTTAGCCACCTCACGTAGTCAAGTTGATCAGCTCTGCGGTAAAAGGTGCGTTTTTCGTGCATCTCCAGGTGCATGTGGGAAAACAGGCATGCACACACGCGCATGCAAGTGTGTGTGTGCACGCCAGCACTTCTGGTAGCAGGCATCTGTAGCTGTGTGCTCTCTCAAGAAGAACGTATGCTTAATTCATCACTATGCTCATCTTGTGTGTTTTCCTTTGAATACATCTATGCTAACTGATACTTATACTTTAGTCATATAACTACTGCTACTGACTTTAGGAGTGCTTGTTGCATGGCATGGCAGTTTTACTGACCACGAGAGAAGAAATACATATAATTCATAATTCATAATGAAAGGGCAAGACATCTGCCTCAAAATCTTTACATAAATATAATGCTCACAAAAATGCTTATGTGATTAGAGAATTTTCATCAGTCTAATGTATTGAATTAACATGATACAAATGATACTTTATCAAGCGAATGTTTTAGCAATAGTCATGGCAACAATCCCTCCCTTTTAGGACTATAACTAAAATGGCTAAGATTTTTACGTTATTTACTAAATATGAAATCCTTTCATATGAAACTGCTAAAAGATTTCCTCGTCAATTAGACCCTTCAATAAAGGGTCCTGGAACTGAGAAAAAAAATCAAGATTTTGCATTTGATGGGCTTGAAAAATGTCCTCTTGCATCTGAAAGAAGGAAACTGACTACTCAGTCCTCAGTTTCTTGGTGTGATCTTCAACTTAAAAAAAAAAAAAGGAATATGATTACCTACTCCTTTCCACATTGCTATTCAGCGTATCTGCCACTTTCATTCAGAATTCGTCTTTTCAATAGCTGCTCCTTTCTGCAAGCTCTTTTGAAGGGGGCCAATCAGTTCCCTCACACAATTCACATAGTTATTAGCTTCAGAGACTTTGGTAGTATCACCTCTTTACCCTTTATTTCAATCTTGGCAACTCTTTCCTGGAAAATAAAATACCTCTGACATTTGGGAAAATCTTTCTTTAAAGGTTTTTATAGATTCTATTTAATGAACTTTCATATATCCTAAATGCAACCATATTCTTCTTATAGCAATTATAGACATCTTGTAAGAATATAAAAGTTATTATACTTCTTCAGTGGCCCAATTTTCTACCCAAGTACTTCAGCATTCTTGAGAAAGTTTAATTTTCAGCCCCTTTCTGTGGAAAGAAAAATCTCATAGACACTAGACTAGCAATAACATCTCTGTGTTTTTCATAGAGGATACAGTGCCAACAGAATCTCCCATGTCTTCTCATCCAAGGATAGCAAGTTTCCCCTGACAAATAGGTGAGATATATTTTATTGGCATTTTCATTGTCAGAAGTGGAAAGTTGCACCAATCAACCATATAAGACACAGTGATTTTTGTAAATGTTCTGACAAACTTATGCTTCTCAAAGCTATTTATCTGAAATAGCAATCAGCAAGAATCAATATTTAATATAGAACGAGTTCAACAATGTTGGTGACTCCTGCATGCCTGCCTCCATAACTTTCCTAAGGATTTGTTTCCAAAATTCTTAAATCTCTCTAGTACTACAATTGCAGGTCATTGAAATTTGTATGAGTTTCTACACTAATTTCAGCTAGTTTTAAATTAAGATACCCATAAAAAAACCCACTCTCCTAAGCTCTATCTATGTGTTTTTACTACACTCATATTCTAGCTCATCAGCTAGCTCCTGTAATTTTTCCCAATTTATCCAGCCTCCTCTGCACTTCTGGGCTCCCTTCCCAAATTCTCTTCCCACTCCACAAGTACCACTGGAGAAGTCTCAAAAACATAAAGCCTGCACTAAAATATAGAAAGTTCTTTTCCGTTTCTATGTCATTTGTAAAGTCCTTTTGTGGCGCAAAGTAATAACCATGTAAGGGTAATCTGTTAGGAAATGAAATATCCTCCCAGCCTGATGGTTATAGATTAGATTTACTAACTTTTTCAGGATGTTCTGTGGATTTTAAATCATCTGCACATAGGCAAGATGGAGTGAGTGGAGTTTCAGTTACATTTGTTTTCATTCTTCGGTCTATTGTGCCTGTCTACATGATTATTGTTTGGTAACAAAAATAATGCCCCTTCATCCCAAACAAAAAAACTTCAAAACACATGATTAAAAAAGGTAAAAATCTAATGGATCTAAAGATAAAATCCTTAATTACATGCAAATAAACACTAGAGAACCAGATGGTTAAAATTGGGATATTCGGTATATTTTGGACATCCAAGATGTGTTTTCTCTGTTTTTCAAGCTCCAACGTATGCAATGAAACTGTCTATGTGACATGGTAAGGGAGATTTTACAGATCTAATATTACTACTGTATCCTTTACTGATATCATTGTTCTGGGGATGACCAGAACAGACTAGTCAGGACTCTGGATACTACAGAATAGTGTAGATTAATAAAAAAAAAGAAACAGAAAAAGAAAAAAAAAAATAAAAATCATGTACGGCTAGATTTATAGAGATTCTGTTACTCACTTCTTCCAAGATTGACTTTGAGCATTTCAATGAAATCAGGAGAGTTTGCTACGTATCTGACTTGTGAAATGTACTGTTCCAAATTGCTCCCTTTGGGGCCTCTTGTACTGGTCACCTCTTTGAAATCCATTGACAGCTGAGTTAACACAAATGTCTAATCTAAAAAGTCAGGGTATGCCGCAGATATCAGCTAAGGAGAGAATCTGCTCAGCAGAACCTCTGTAATTCTGAAGAAGGCATGAATTGCCTGCTAGAATTTAGGGTAAACCTGAGGTCACTGTAAGGAAAATGTATCTTTTATTAAAAAATGTAGTACATAATACAATGACCATTGTATTGAATCATCATTAAAGAATTTGCAGATACTTCTGAAGATATATCTGTAATTAATGCTATGTGAGATGTTTTCTGAAGTATGTTTTCTTAAAAGTTATATTTTTTTGCATTATTAAGCCTGTACACAGTGTCTTGTAGGTGAATATCCTCTGGCCAAAGTGATTTGGATATATTTAGTTGATTAATTATTTTCTCCTCATCTGCTTCTTCCATGCTTCATTTGCACAAAGTTTATTTGCACCACCTCTTTTGTACCATATTTTTTTGTGCTTTTAATTCACAGACTGCTCAGGCTAGGTTCCTATTCTTTGTCTGGCACACTTGGATGACTGTGCATTTTTTGAGAAGCTGTATCATTGATTTTTCCTGTTTGCCCATCTCTTATCAGTATTTTAAATATACCCATTATCTACTTGAATATCTGTATTTTACAATCTCGGTGCCTTTTTTTTTCTACTTGACTTAATAATATTTTTCTATCTCATTTGTATTAATGGCTCAATGTTTCCAACAGTGTTTCTATTTCATGTTGCTTGGTGGCTGTTAGTCTTCTTACTTCTCAAGTGGGAAGTGTATTTTTAAACAAGAGTGATCATCCATTCAGTTATAACCTTATTGAAATATTTACCAGTAGATTATTTTAGAGCTTGTCCCCACTGAAACGAAAGGAAGATTTGTCATTGACTTTTAGCAGAACAGAGCAGATTGTTATAACAAACAAAATACTTCCTTTCAATACAGAGGAGTTTATTTAGGATGCAACAGCTCTACAGAACTGTTCATGCCATGCATGGGACTAAACTGATGGAACTGAAAAACTATAACTGTTGAACTGCATCAGATACTCTTTGACTAGCACCCTAAAATGGTATTAGAACTAGTGGACTAAGTAACTGACACTCTCAAAAACCTTACAGGCTTTGGTCCATTTCTGTTCACTGTCTTATGATGGTCATTAAGCGAATCTTAAAAAAATGTTTCAGACTTGAAGGTTACTACTCATCATTCATTTATAAAGATAGCAGGAGAAAGACTAGAGTTACAAAATGACCAGAAATTCTAAAATCCATTTTAAAGCCTAAAGTAAATAATTTAAAAACTTTAGAAGACAATGAGTCAAGAATTTATTAACCAGTCACATTTTTTTAACTGTGATTTGGTCTAGAAGCTGGCAGAAACACATGAGAAACCCCAAGAGTTTAAAGTTTCTGGCTGATCTCTAAATCAAAAACAGCTGAGCAGATTTAAATATTTTGTGTAAACAAATTTGCATCCAGGCTGCTAATCTGCATGCCAGCTTTCAGTTTGACATTTTCTGAAATGATGGAAAAATGCTAAGCCCTTAATGCTAAATGGAGTTCATAATGGAAATGCTGACAGACCCGTAATTACCTGTATTGTGATTCTGCTGAAAGCTTCTTTATCTGTCTAATCTTTCACAATGGAGTTAAATACATAAATTCTTGAAAGGAGGAGTAAAGAAACTTTATGTTGGAAATGCTGAACTGTAGCAATGTTATATTTTCTTCCAGATATCCACTTGCAGAGGTAGCAGTGACAAAAGATTATTTGAAAAAAGATGTAGCATTTTCTGTGGAACTGAAAAAGCAGCCAGTGATGCTTAAAAGTTTAACGTAACCTCCATTTTTCAATCTTTTTGAGTCACCTTTCTGGTAAGGTATAAGTAAACAGATCCAATCAACCATTTTTAATATGGCAATGAGGAATTATCATAGAAGAAATTTGTCATTGACTTGAAATGGTAAAAAAAATCCCAACCAACAACAAATACAGAAATTAACATTTCACTACCCTAATACTGACCACGTGTGCTAAAATCTTCTGCACCAGGAGAAGAAGAAAATAGAGGATGACATATTTAGAAAAGTTCAGAAAATGAAGTGAAATAATAAGAAAAATGAGAGAAAGGTAGTTATCTGGACTCTGTAATTTCAAAGCTCTGTAATTTAGAAGCTCCATTATCTTCCGTCTTTAATGTAGAGTCTTGAAGTTTCTCTGGAAGAATTTTTTCTCAGTGCCTTTTTCATTCGCTCCTTGAAAGTCTTCCCCAGTTTGTCCAGGCTATAACCACCTGAAAAACTAGACAGCCTTTGCTCTGCAGGGACTTCTTAGGATGGATGATCCAGAAATACCAGCCTTACTCTGTCTCCACAGTCTCTGTGCACCAGCCAAGGCACACAACTATCCCTGCAGAACAACTATCACACATCACAGTAGCCCTTCGCTGAAACAGAATATCCTCTAGCATTTTTGGCCTTTGTGGTGTGCCGTGAGGATGAAATCTGAAATATCCTGAGGGAAAACAGAAGAATATACCTCTCTGATACCTTCTTTCCAAAATGCCACCTTTTCCAGAGAGTCCTGGACTTTCAATTTCTGCTTATAAAGCAGCTGATTCAGTTCCAAGATCAGCTATTTGCCCATCTCTGTGTCTTCTTTAACATCACTCTGCCCTTCTTGACACGTGGGGATGAGGACTGCAGACAGTGCTCAAGATACGGATACATCAGGGTTTTCTGGTACACTTTGTCTTACTGTCTTTGTTTTACTCTTCCCAATTGTGCTTAGTATTAGGGGAGAGGGGGCTTAATTGCCATGGTACACAAAGTCGATGGTTTCAGAGAAATGTCAGCAATGACCCTGAGATCAAAACTTTAATTGCCAAGTTCAGCATCATGCAGGTATCATTTAGATATATTTTCCTCTATGCATATTAATCTCTAAAACTCACTTAAACATCTGCACACCCATTCATTTTGTGAGGACATTCTGGAGTTCCTCAACATTGGTGCATCATTTGATTACCCAAAGGATGTTAACATCATCTCCAGTCTTGCAAATTTCACTGTATACTCCTTATTCCATTGGGGAGGGAGATGTGGAGGAAAATTGATCCCATCACTAGTGCTAGGGCAACCCCACTTTTGATTCATCCTCGTCTAGGCAAGTGATCATTAAGCCCTACCTGCTTCTTATCCTTTAACTAGCTTTAAGTTCATAAAACGATCTTTCCATCTGTCCTGTGGTAACTTATTTTCTTTAATAAACTTTAGTGGGGAGCCTTGTCAAAAGGTTCTTGTATGTTGACAGTGACTAAATTTAAAAAGATTAGTTATTCTGATTAATGGGTGTCTACCCAGAATTCCCCTTTCCTGGATGACAGCTTTAACCAAAGATATTTAGTGGGAGTAATATTCTGTCTGTCTCACACCTCCTTTCACAAGCTTGAATACAAAACTATAGATCCAGAAGAAGACAGTGAACAAGACCTGTAGCCACTATACAACATGGAAAAGATTAGTTCAACCATTTAAGGTGTTTGGGAGAACTGCTGAAGGCTGAAGCATGAAGGCCCAATAAAAAGTCAGGCTTGTAATCACAACTTCACAGAGATGTGTAAATGAAGTAAGAGTGCAAGCCTGTGGACAGAGTTTCCAGTGTGCCTCTTTCTTGACAGCTCCCTATTGGCAGCCCAAAGAAATTCCAGCCTTAGCACATCAGCTGCTGTTAACGCTAGTGGAGTTAAATCCTCTCATGCATGAAGCATGTGGAACATAGGACCTAACCTACATTTCTGAACTCCAGTCTTGGACCTCCTATCTTATGATTGAGCCACTGAAAGAAGGGTAAGAATTAATCTCAGCTCTGCAACATCTGATTTATAAGCACACAACCTCACTACGTCAAGCCCTAAAACCACTGAAGAAGAGGGCTGGCTGTATATGTTGCCTTCTCCATTGCATAGAAGAGCCATAAATATTTTGTGTGCTGAATCAGAATGTTTTTCATGGTATGTGTGAGGTAGGATGAGATTGTTTAGTACTTTAATAGCAGACTTTATATTTCTGGAGTTGCAGGAAATGGTGCTGATTCTGTTGGAAGCACTTTTCTTTCTAGAATTTGAACTGAACAACTATTCCAAGCAAAGTGTTAGAGACACTGAGCTGTTGCAGTTGCCATGTTTCAGATGAGATGTTGCTGGCATGTCTGGTCCTGAAAGATTGCATGGTATTTTTCACAGGATATTGTTACTAGCCTTCAGCTGCTGGCTAAATTCCAATTTGGATAATTGCAGTCTGCTATCTAAATTCTCTAAGCAGAGTATGTTAAATAACCTTCTACACTTCCTTTCCTAATCTTCTGAGGGGCATTTCTGAGATTTATTAAATAATAGTTCTGCTTAATTTAAAAGGCAACTGCTTCAAAATGCTAGGGGAAAGTTACTGTTTTAGAAGGTGTGTTGACTACTCAGTGCTCAGTGGTAAATCAGACAGCTGCGTCGGTGTTGCTTGCCATGCGGGATGAGTTCCTTAGAACTCTACAAAACCAAAAGAAAACTACCTCTTTATCAAGACAGCTGCAATTTAATTTGGAGTTGGTGGAAACATTTTAGATAAACAATACAGAACGTTCTACAGAAGAAGATAGGTATGAGCCTGGAGAAATCTACATAGAAAGTTTTGGAAAAGTTACAAGATTCTGAAGGTTTAAATAAAGATATCTTATTCAAGATGAAGGATAAATACACACAACTGTAGTACAAAGGAGAATGTAAAAAAGTGTAAAGTTGTGCAAAACTGAATTTGTCTCAGATATGAAAAGTTCAAAGGGGCAAAATTGGTCAGTTGTATCAGTCATGAAGCCAAGTCTCAGTTTTGCAATAAATGGATGAAAAGGAAATGTTTCAGATATAGTTGAGTAGAACATTTTGCTAAGCACATACTAGTTCTGTTCGTTGTTTTGATGTGAAAAGGGAAGGGAAGGGAAGGGAAGGGAAGGGAAGGGAAGGGAAGGAAAGGGAAGGAAAGGAAAGGAAAGGAAAGGGAAGGAAAGGAAAGGAAAGGAAAGGAAAGGAAAGGAAAGGAAAGGAAAGGAAAGGAA
>VYXH01005718.1:199156-212604 GCA_013397275.1 Burhinus bistriatus
AGCACCTCCCTTAGGAGGAAAGGCTGAGAGAGCTGGGACTCTTTAGCCTGGAGGAGAGAAGGCTGAGGGGAGACCTTATTCTTGCTTCTGAGTATCTAAAGGGTGGGTTGGAGGAGGATGGAGGCAGACTTTTTTCAGTGGTTCCCAGTGACAGGACGAGGGGCAACGGGCACAAGTTGGAACATAGGAAGTTTCCTTCAAGGATAAGGAAAAACTTCTTTACGGTGAGGGTGACAGAGCACTGGAACAGGCTGCCCAGGGAGGTTGTGGAGTCCCCTTCTCTGGAGATTTTCAAGACCCGCCTGGATGCAGTCCTGAGTAATGTCCTCTAGGCATTTCTGCGCCAGCAGGGAAGTTGGACTAGATGATCTCTAGAGGTCCCTTCCAGCTCTGAAAATTCCGTGATTCCATGAAAAGAAGACAGCCATTTCATGACAAACAAAAAAAAAGTAGGATAAAGCTATATCTTGGAATGAAACACATACACATATTGACTTTTTAAAATAAAATGCCTTTGTTGCTTACAAATATCTGACAGATAAATAATGCATCAGAAAGAAAGGAGAAAAGGAAACAGGAAAATATCTAGAGCTAAAACACGTTAATCTAATGTGTGAATGCGTGTAAAATAACAAAAGGTACAGGGGATCTACCGCAGTGCGCAGACCAGATAATTTAACATAAGGTCTTGCAGGCAAGTTTGGTTTCTTTTGTTGTTTTTTTTTTAGTATTTGGGATTCTTTCAAGTCTTTTCAAGCTCTGTTCAAACCTTTTTTTCAATGCACTGAATCCTTTTTATCACAGTCTTTAAACCACCTTTAATTCTGCATTGTCATCTCTGGTACAGGCTGGGCACTACTGTATGCAGTTTTATAGATAAGACTGCATCATTAATATTATGTAATGGCATTTCTTAATGATCTATCTTACATATTGATATACCACTTCATGCTTTAGTATCTAGCAGTGCTGTAATTTTTAATGCATGTTTCCTTATACCAATGTCATGAGGGAATACTATTACCTATTACCTTACTGACAGATAGAAAGTCTTTCTTCAAGTCAGTTATGGGCCAGAATTTTTTAGCGTACTTAGGCACCTAATGACCCAGGAGAGTTCCTAGTGGAACTGACAGAAGCCTAAATGTCTAAGTCCCATTATTTCAATAGGTGTTAGGTACTACATTTTTCAAAATCATGCTGTGGCCTATCAGGATTTCCAGATCCTAAATAACTTCTAAATTCCTAAAGAATTTTTAGAATGTCCCAAGTGAATTTCCAAAGTTACAGAAGTCTCTGGTCAAGCAGAAACCTGAAGCTATGTCTCCTGATTCCAGGACACCTCTGTTAACACTGGATTAATGATAAATCATAGAAACATAGAATGGTTTGGTTGGAAAGGACCTTAAAGATCATAAGATCATCTAGTTCCAACTCCCCTGCTATGGGCAGGGACACCTTCCACTAGACCAGGTTGCTTAAAGCCCCATCCAACCTGGCCTTGAACACTTCCAGGGATGGGGCATCCAGAACTTCTCTGGGCAACCTATTCCAGTGTCTCACCACCCTCAAAGTAAAGAATTTCTTCCTAATATCTAATCTAAATCTAAACTCAGTTTAAAACTGTTACTCTCCGTCCTATCATTCCACTCCCTGATAAAAAGCCCCTCCCCATCTTTCCTGTAGGCCCCCTTTAAGTACTGAAAGGCTGCAACGAGGTGTCCCTGGAGCTTTCTTTTTTCCAGACTGAAAAACCCCATCTCTCACCCTTTCAGAGGGATGCTCCATCCCTCTGATCATTTTTGTGGCCCTCCTCTAGACTTGCTCCAACAGGTCCATGTCCTTCTTATGTTGGGGGCTCCAGAGATGAATGCAGTACTCCAGGTAGGGTCTCATGAGAGCAGAGTAGAGAGGGAGAATCACCTCCATCGACCTGCTGGCCACACTTCTTTTGATGCAGCCCAGGATGTGATTGACCTTCTGGGCTGCAAGTGCGCATTGCTGGCTCATGTTGAGCTTCTCATCCACCAACACCCCCAAGTCCTTCTCCTCAGGGCTGCTCTCAATCCATTCTCTACCCAGCCTATATTTGTGCATGGGATTGCCCTGACCCACTTGCAGAACCTTGCACTTGGCCTTGAACTCCATGAAGTTTGCACAGGCCCACCTCTCAAGCCTGTCAAAGTCCCTCTGAACCCATCCTTTCTCTCCAGCATGACTGCTTCACACAGCTTGGTGTCATCAGCAAACTTGTTGAGGGTGCACTAAATCCCACTGTCCGTGTTGAAGATGAAGATGTTAAACTACACTGGTCCCAATACCAGCACCTGAGGAACTCCAGTTGTCACTGGTCTCCACTTGGACTTCGAGCCATTGACCGAAACTGTTTGAGTGTGACGATCCAGCCATTTCTTATCCACTGGGTGGTTCGTCCGTCAAATCCATGTCTCTCCAATTCAGAGACAAGGATGTCGTGCGGGATAGTCTCAAATGCTTTGCACACGTCTAGGTACATGATGTCAGTTATCACCAACACTATAACCTCATCATAGAAGGCCACTAAATTTGTCAGACACAATTTGCCCTTAGTGACGCCATGTTGGCTGTCACCAATCACCTCCTTATTGTCCATGTGTCTTAGTAGAGTTTCCAGGAGGATCTGCTCCATGATCTTGCCGCGCACAGAGGTAAGACTGACTGGCTTGTAGTTCTCTGGGTCTTATTTTTTCCCCTTATTAAAAATGGGGGTTATATTTCCCCTTTTCCAATCAGTGGGAACTTCACTGGACTGCCACGGCTTCTCAAATACCATGCATAGTGGCTTGGCAACTTCATTCATCATTTCCCTCAGGACCTGCGGATGCATCTCATCAGGTCCCATGGATTTGTGCAACTTCAGGTTCCTCAGATCATATTGAACCTGATCTTCTCCTACAGTGGGTGGTTATTCATTCTCCCAGTCCCTGCCTTTCCCTTCTGTGACTTGGGCAGTGTGGTTAGAGCACTTGCCAGTGAAGACTGAGGCAAAAAAGTTGTTGAGTATTTCAGCCTTCTCCATGTCCTGGGTGACCATGTGTCCCATTTCCTTCTGGAGAGGGCCCACATTTTCCCTCATCTTACTTTTATCACTCATGTACCTGTAGAAGCCTTTCTTGTTGCCTTTGACTTCCCTGGCCAGATTCAACTCTATCCGGACCTTAGTTTTCCTAACCTGATCCCTGGCTGTCCAGACAATTTCTCTGTATTCCTCCTAGGCTACCCATCCTTGCTTCCACCCTCTGTAGGCTTCCTTTTTCTGTTTGAGTTTGTCCAAGGGTTCCTTTTTCATTCATGCAGGCCTCCTGGTGTTTTTGCCTGACTTCCTCTTAGTTGGGATGCATTGCTCCTGAGATTGGAGGAAGTGGTCTTTGAATATTAGCCAGCTTTCTTGGGCCCCTCTTCCCTCCAGGGCTTTATTCCATGGTACTTTGCCAAGCAGATCCCTGAAGAGGCCAAAGTAGTGAACTTGCTGTGCACCCTCCTTGCTGGAGGATCAAGGATCTTGAAGTCCACCATTTCATGGTCACTGCAGCCAAGGCTGCCCTTGAGCTTCACATTCCCCACCAGCCCCTCCTTGTTGGTGAGAACAAGGTCCAGCATAGCACCTCTCCTCATTGGCTCCTTTATAACTTCAAGAAGGAGCCTCTCATTTTATATGAAATCCTTTCCTTTTATATGAGTAAAGGTAAAATATTAACCATGCCATCTTACATATCTTACTATGTATAAGGGAATAATGTCCAAGAGGTTTTTTTTATATTCTTATAAATTACTATTTTTTTATAATAAGGTATTATGTTGCATACCACTTTTCAGTGCTGATGTGCCATCCATCTAAAATAATCACACTAGTGAAAGAATTCATAAAATGGAAGTGACGTACATCTCTAGTTTTGAGGTGTTGCTTTTTCTGACAAACTTTAAAATCATCCCCTTTACTGTGTTAAAACATAAATGAAGCTAGTTACCAGTGACATACATCTACACACAGTCAAAACCATTGGAAAAGGACACGTATACAATGAATGCATACGAGAATCATTAGTATTGATTGAAATATACAAATAACTGTGCTTCCATAACATATGTGCGAGATCTGGTAAATGAGTCTGGTAAACAAGGAATTCATATTGCTTTTTTTTAACATGCTCTATGAATGATCCCTTTTTAAGATGCTTCTTTGCTAAAATTTCTTCAAACATAGTACCTGTCAGGCAGCTGTTGAGCTGAGACCACTGCATATCATGGTGATTTGCACCATCTCATGATTTCCTTGGGCTCCCTAGTCTGCACACATTTGTGCTATCCTGTTTTTTGTTTAGACTGCACTCTTTTCAAATCAAAATCTGTGTCTTACCTGTCTCTGTGCAGTGTGTAGCACAACATACACCTTGTATATGTTAATATTTCCGGACTTTTGTCACATAATAAAGGTGGAAGCCATGCATGTAGTCAGTTCAGTGGGTCTAATTATCTATTGCTTGGTGCTTTTGAAGAGCACAGTTGCTATAGATGGTACCAAATCATAATTTTGCATTTCAAATGCCATTAGTAATTTATGTCCATTTTTCAAAGACATTCATGACAAAAGGAGATTCACAGAGATGAAGAATCAAACCTCATCTCTGTGGAGTTCTGGGCCTGGAAACAAACTGGAATTCAAAAGTTTTTAATCTCTTAAGCACGTTTCAATAGACTGGCTAATGATTAACCAAAATCCATGCAACGATAATCTACCTAATTAACTTCAAAGTTGTTGAGGTTTGTTGTTTCTTTTTATATTAAAGTGCAAAATGGAAAATATTACTCTTCACTGTCACAAACAACTTCATACTTTAACTGGAACTTCCTCGTATTTTAATCAATTATCAATCTGTAATGAAGAAAAATTTAACGGTTTCTTGAAGGATTTTTTTCTACCATGAACTAATGAACAACAAATTCTTACATTAAAGATAGGATATTCAGTAAAAATTTGCCTACCAATCTGTAACTATACTGATCTTTTCTCAAATATGCATTGGGAAGGTCTGCATTTTGTCCACATTGCATTTAACACAAGTGGAACATGTATCTTTGCCAGACATTAATGGTAATTTTGACATCTGCACCCTAAACTCCCTTTCCTGCGCTGCAGAAAAATACAGCTTGTTACACAATACACTGAAACATGCAGAAATCTCAGAAAAAAATGGGCCAAACTTTTGTCTTCCCCCTTGGAATCCATTCCAATCTGTATGTAAAGAGGCCGGCCAAACAGCCAGTATGAAACGAGTACTGTTGTAATAAAGAATATACCAAAGTATTTATTAAAGTGTTTCTCCACTGCATTGTTATTGTTTAGTCACGAATAGGTGTGTAACATATTAACTAATTTTTAGCTCCATCTTTTAATTGCTCTTACAATTATTTTGCAGTGATAAAAGGGGCTGCAAGCTTGTAGAAAATCAGACCAGGTGCAGAGTAGTGGAGACTTAGGCTCTAGTATTTGTCTTGCACTTTAAAATTTCAGTGTCTCAGGTGTATGTAAATATTCTTTCCTGATATGTAGTTGTTATATCCATCACAAGTTCAAATGAATATAACTTTAAATTACCTTTTTTCTGAGGTTTGGAGGTTTTTGTCAGTGTTTGCTATAGGTCAACAGCTATCATAGTACTCAAGTCAGGGAATTCTACTTATGACTTTACAGCCATCTTTTGTTTTGATGTGTAACTCAAGAGACACAGAAAGAAAAATTATTTAAGTGATTGATAGTGCCTGAATCAAGGACATTTTACAGCTTGTATTCTTGATCTTCTCTTCTGTCCCAGTTAATATTTCTTTCTATTTTTTTTCCCTTCTCTTTGCTAGACAGCAATACAAAGACTACAAATAGAGAACCAGAGAATGTCCAAGAACCGTAGTCTGGTGTTTAGGGAAAACTAGAAGACAACTGAATTCCCTCAGGCAGAATATAGAATTTCTGAACCAAGAAGAATACTATAATTCTAAGCTTCATTTTAGTGTTTCTGCTTGGGAGGTTAAGGACAGAAAGAAGAACAGTGTGTTACATTTACTTGGTGTATTTAGGTTAAAGTTGTGACCCTCATAGTGTTTTATAAGAGAGCTAGACTATTAGATATATTTTGAGAATGCCCACTAGTTGTTCTGAAGATGTGAGCAAAGGGATGGCCTTGATCCTGTCTGGCTCAAGTCCAGGCTAAGTATCAGATAGCTGCTCAGCGTCTAAATCCCATCCGTATTGAAGCACAGCAAGACACGTTCAGAGTGGATTTTAGGCATCCAAGGGACTTTTACATAAAATACTGCATAACTTTGAGTGTATTTTCTTCCCCAAATAAGACAACAGTGGAAAAGGATATTTTTGGATCATAATTTTCTTAGAGATAAAATTTAGGTACCCAAATGCCGCTTTATCCAGCAATGAGAAACACATCGGAAGATAAAGCAATATCTTACAACATAAATGCACACAATTTAGTGTGGATAGGTAGCTCAGATGCCCTGTCCATCGCTTCCTAACATTGTCCTGTCTTGCAGAGTGTTATTTATATGGCTTGTTCTGATTTACATAAATAATTTCACTCGGCAACTTCTTAAGTATTAAGCAGGAAGAACAAAACCAAACCCAGAGCAGTGTCATGACTGATGCTGATTCACATCAGATGTTAATTTGCCTGTTTTGGAGCTCCATACAAATCTTTTTTTGAATATTTAGTCTTTATTATTCTTGGCTAAAGGAACCCAAGCTTTTAAGGTTATTTCAGACAATGTTCTTTTTTATGGTGGACAAGCAGACTTAAGA
Source organism: Burhinus bistriatus (assembly GCA_013397275.1). NCBI lineage: Eukaryota > Metazoa > Chordata > Aves > Charadriiformes > Burhinidae > Burhinus > Burhinus bistriatus. Next base: position 206,004 of record VYXH01005718.1, read on the forward strand.
AGTTTCACATCTAAGATACTCAAATCTTCAGAGGTACTTTGATTCCAATTCCAGTTACTTCAATGAATTTACAAGTACCTTATTTAATCTCCAACTTAGTGTAACACTTCTGTATTGCCCAATACTTTCTAAAAATAACTGTAGGTGAAAGGAATATTTGGATAATGTAAACACTTACCCAGTAGACAGAGCACATCATGGACATGTGATTATTCTACATATCTTTATGATCCATCACTGTATGTTTGGGGGATCTGTAGGTTGGGGAACTGGAAAAAGGTTTATTTAGGTTTTTTACTAAGTCAAAAAAGATACATCTTAACTAAGAAAAATGTTTGAATTAAAATACCTTGACTTAAATTTCTTACATTATGAATTGTTTGAATAACTAGAATTAAACAATTGTTGCTGAATAATATGTGGTGTGTTCCAGGAATTACATTTGCTTTTGACTTCTCTCAATTCGCTGGATGGGTATTTAAAGAAGCATGTGGATCTTATTTTCATGTGGGTGTCTACCCCTTCCTTCCCCCTGGTTTTGTAAATTCCCAAAGTATGAATGCATCAGAAGTAATTCACTGGCCATGCATGAAACGGCTACGTGCGAAAAAACAGTAACTGCTCTGTTTCTCATGGCTGAGTTCAAGCCAATGCAAGTCTTTGTGCTATTAGGGATTAAACCTTCTCTATTTTGTGCTACAACGTCTGCAGAAAAACTTGGCATGCACATGGACTTTCTTTATCATCTATATTGCTGGGAGAGAGAGCTGCTTTCATTTACTGTACGCAACTGCTGAAACTAAACCAGCTGGATCTTGGTTTTGGTGTGGGTTTCAGGTTTTTTTGTTTGTTTTTTTTTTTAAAGAAATGTTCACAACAATAATATTAAAATAGTATTTCAGTGTTCAAGAAGTAGTGGATATAGTTACTTTGCTTTATTTTTAGTGCATTTTGATAATGGAAAGTCAGTCTCTCACCTCTTTAGTCTGCTACTCTTGGCAGGCTTCTGACATTATTTCTCATGCATTTTTTAATTCATTCTCATAAAGCTGACAACCCTAAAAATCTTTGTTTGTGGGTCTAAACTGTATGAAATGAACACAGCATGTGAATTCTGAATTGCATCAATTTCATCATATATAAAATATTCTTCTTACAAGCTACATGTAACACTTCTAATGCATAGTATATTTTAAAATAGATGCTTAAACTGTTATGAAAGATTCAATAATTTATTGCTACAGCTTCACCTTCACTGAAAAAAATATTTCGTAAGCCAAGAAAATTCCTTTGCATTCCCTAAAGACAGATCATAGGAACCAATTAATATTTACAAAAGATTGTATGATCCTGAGCTGAAATACTTGGGAAAATTATGAAATATCTATACTTTATGCTGCATAATACCTATCTGTATGTTCTTACTTCTATGTCTGATCCTGCACACACAAGTTTAATTTCATCTACAGTGAAACAACCCGATTAACTCTTTCCTGTTCTTTTCCTGTTGAACTGAATGGAAAAATTTCCACAGGACTTGAGCAAGACAAATTTCTCAATATGTACAGTTAATTGTGTGGTTAGATTCAATTACATGGGTATCACAGAACAAACAGCAGTTACTTGCTCCCTTAGTACTGTTGCCTTCCCCCAACTTTCTTTCCAGAGGCCATCCAAAAAAAGTGTGTTGTAAGCTAGAGCAGAGCTGTTTGACTCCTGTCTGTGTGTGGCTTGTGCTTAACTTAGGTGAAAGCTTAGACTGCCTCCAGCACATTTATTTTTTCAACAGTTCTGAAGCCATTTCTTCCAGATTTAGCGATTTCATAGAGATCAGCTTGCAGCCTGCACATCCACTTTTACAAAGCACTTCTTATTATAAAAAGCAGGAAAAATGTGCATGCAACGAATGCACATATATAGAGGGATTGTTTTTGCCTTCAGAAATTATTTGACATAATAAGCAAAAGTGCTGATGAAAAAAACATTGTTAGAATATTTTTCATATATCCATCTATTATATTATTATATATTTGAATTGATGTTTTAATTATTATACCACAGAACACTTCACTGTTACATGCTATAGCATATTTCCCAGAGATTATTTCCCAGAATATTTTAGAGCAAACCAATTTCAACTGGAAAAAAAAAATCCAATTTTAGAAGGTGATTTTCAAAGCTTATTAGGTAAAGTGGAGATATAAAAAACTCTTGAAAGTACAAAGAAATGAACAGAGAGGAGAAAAACAAAGGAAAGCAGAGAAATTCAGAGCAAACAAATATTAACCCTTTATAGAAATACCTTGCTCCCATCTGGTGGCACAAAATAGCTTTATGCATAAAGCTAAGTTACATTAAAATAAATGATAGTTCAGCATATACTTAAAATTAGGCAATTAAATTTAAGTCCTTCACTGAATTACAGGGATTTTTTTCTTCTTTTTCCGGAAATTTCTCAGTTAAAATCATATGAAACATCCCTGGCCAACAGATAGCTGTTACTCCTTTTTCTACTTGCGTGGCAGAAAAAAAGACAAAGAAATTGAAGAATTTGACTATAGTTGGAATTTGGATGATAGCTGATGTGAAATGAATTTTGACAATAGACATTCACTTTCTGATTGAACTACTAGGCAAAAAATCTTTCCTGTGTTATATTTTTAAATCTGAAGCAAAGAAAGTTTTTAATGGTTTTAAACTAACATGTGCGGGTTTGTGAGGTGTTTTTGGTTTTGTTTTTATTCTTTTCTTTATATTGCTGGAAAATGAGTGTGCTTTTGCAAGCCTCCTTTGTGTGATTTGTAATCTGTCAATGATAAGAGTTTCCTACCCCAGTTCCATTGCAATTCTCTTAAATATCCAACCTACTATTTTTTATTGGTAAACTTGCAATGAATGAATCAGGATTCCCAGCCTTTTCTCTAACCTCTCAAAGCTCCACTTGTTTCCCAGAAGATCTATTACCTTTTGGTTGTAAACTGCCATTCTATAGGCCATAATGCATTCATTAATTCTCCAACACTGTTTATCACTACTCTGAAATGACCCTTCTAAATTATTTTGAAAACCAGAGTGCATTTTCAAGCATAGTGTATTGGATTTTTTCTCTCTTTCACTCATGACCTGCTCCTGTGTGACTCATACTTTATTTAAATATGCCTTTGGTTTTCATAGCATCTCAGTGTCTCCCATTGTTGGAAATCAAACTGAGTCATTAGAGCAAAACCTAACCATTCATTTCACTGAAAACTGAGCCAAAAAGGGTGACTGCAAAATGCAGGCTACTTGCTTATGGGAACAAGCTAGTTTATAGACTACAGAGTTGGTTTTGGTGTGGTTTGGGTTTTTTTTTTATTTTTATTTTTTAAAAAAAGTTTAATTCCTTAATAATGGATGTAAAATGATTATGTAGATAGTGTGCTGCCTTTTTAAGGTGCATATATTTTCACTTGACAAAATATAGAGGATGAGATTTTGAAAACCCTTAGTATTGACCTAATCTTGTTCTCATTTCAGACACTTCTAGTGACTGCAAAAGAAGTGATTTCTGTCAGGGCTGAGTCCTGTTGAAAATACTATCTATCCTATTCAGTAGTACTTATCACTTTGTATTATTTTGCTAATACAAAGTCTCATACAAACAACTTAAGGGAAAAAGTCATGACTTTGGAGTAACAATGTTAAGCATTTCATTAGTGCCAATAGTGAGTGACACAAGTGACTGCAGCTTCAGACAAACCTTTATAGTCCTGAAAGTGCTGCATATCCATTTAAGTTAGAATTGCCTACACTGATTGAGGATGAATAAGTTAACATGGCTTTGAGAGGGAGAAACAGAAAAGATGCTTGGTTGCCACAAATACAGGTTTATTCTGATCACTGTTTTTATAACCAGTCACCTCTGCAGATATTTTTTTTTTTTAATAAGCCTTTTATGCTGCAATTTCAATGAATTAAATAAAAGGTATAAAAGTTTTAAATCACTTAATCAGAGTAAGACCATCACATTTCCCTTCTGTATTCTTGTGTTGTGTCCTAAAATCTGCATTTTGAATGAATTAATAAAAAAATGAAATTTGAATTTGAAAACCGTTTAACTGGGTAAAAATATAACTACCATGCTACTTAGAGATTGTCTGGATTTATTTCTCTAACTTAAATTTCATACCACTGTCCACTGGCCTGTCAGTCAGATTTGGTTCCTCCTCTCAGTGAATGTACTTGAACAACATGAATGACAGGGAACTTGGTCTTTCATAAAAAGATCATGCAGATTATTACAGAAATTTGGGCAGGGAGGAGCTCTAGCTTTCCAACATTTTGAAACATTTTAAAATCATGAACTCCAAACAGAGCCTGAAAGTAAAACTTGGGAGTTCAAGTGTTTAGGGAATACTGAGCATGACAGCAAGCACAGGGAAGGAGTAACGATGGTGAGCTGCCCGTGTATGGTTCTGCTACATTTTCACCGTTCCTGAAAATAGCAAGCAGGATTCTTTATGGAAAAGGTCCTTTTAGAATTAATTCCATCTTATCTCTTCTTGTGCCTCTTGGTAGTAAATATCTACCTTGTTGAAGCTTTTTTTCCCATTTGTGTCTCATTTTGGATACTTTAATCAAACTTTGAGATTATCCACTGCACTAAATGCATTAACACAGCCAATATTGCTATCGCTGACAGGTCCAGCATAAGGAATGATGGGCTTGGGAAATGGCTGCTCCAGGTCATACTAATGTGGATAGGATGGAGAAGTTTGAACTGCTGCTTTTGTGCAGAAAAACAGAAGCATGTGGCTTCCCAAAAAGTCAATCTCTTTGAAGCCTCTTTCATTCACTTTTAAAATGTTTCTGGTTTTCTTTAATCCTCTCTTTTTCTGTGCTGATTTCTCTGTGTGCTTTTCTTTATCCCCTTTTCCCAAAAGGCAGCAAGTGTTTTTCTCTCCTTTCTTAGACGTGTTCCATCCACAGCAGGCTGATTTATTTCAGAGTGTTTATACAGTTTTTCAACGGTGAAGATACGTAGCTTTGGCTTAAATCTGTGTTGTAAAAGTGACCTTGCCAAAGACTGCTGCGGAGCAACTGCAAGCAGAGTTGCTTGTGTGTGTACCAGGGCAAACTGTCAAGGGAAGAAGGGGAAAGCTGCAGGAAATGGGGAGAGAAGTCTTGATGTTGCCTAAAATAGAGCTTTCAGATTTGCTTTATGTGACAAATCTTTACTTCTTCTAATTTAGCTCTGTTATTTATTTTTTCATTATTACTTGGCAACTAAATAAATAAAAAGAGAATACACTCATAAATGTAATTTGTGTAGAACAATATATAAAAAAATATTCTGGTTATCAATATCAAGTCTGAAGTCTAGGTAATAAGAATGAAAAACTGGGATAATTTTATTCCTCTTTTTTTTCTGACTTCTTCAAAATAATTTGTAAAATTGTTATTAGACAGAAATCAAAACCAAAAAGATGTGCAAGATCCAGGCCAGTTATGGTGTGAGAACAAGAAAAGAAGAACCAAGAAGAAGGATATAAAATATAGTGGGCCCTGCATTAAATTCATGTTTTCCCATGATGGAACTGGTTATCTGTCTTTCTGTCTTGGAAATAAAGAGGTTCTTCACATTCCACTAATCCCCCAGCTCTGCTTTATGAGCCAGATATTTGTCCTACTAGTTTTTCATGTATGCAACGGTGCTGCAAGCAGCACACAAATTACTTGCTAAGGTCAATGACGTTGCTAATTTAATCTTACTTAGGGAACCCATCAGCGACCAGCTTAATTAAATGCAAGTTGGATTCTACTCCTATGCAAATACTGCTGATAGATTACACAAACTATAGCAAAAGAAAGAAGACAAATAATCTGCTAAAAGCTATATGTGCTATTTTGCTCTCTTTGCCTCTGGTAACAAAGTTGGGTGAGACATTTTAGTAAGGAAAGATAGGACTTGTCCCGAGGCTATTCAATACTCATGAAGCGCAACTTCAGTGGCCTATTTCTTTATTTTAAATATAGATTTTATTTTTGGTTTGCTTAATTAGTATTTTTTTTATTAAAGATAAGGGTAGCTAAGACTGAAGTTTAAACCAATGGGATTATCCCTGAAGAAAATTGTTGCATTCAATACCCCTGCCTCGATCTAAGCTTTCAGGGTGTATTCAGTTATGCTACAGGAAGATGAAATCCATCTGCTACGCTAAATTGCATCATTCAAACCTATGTATTAGAACTTCTCCATAGCTGAGTGCCTTCTGTACCAGCTTTTTTTAGGCAGGTTTTGCTACCTACTGATAACTACAGCTTCAATCCATATTTATTCTCTATAAATGGGATCTGCCAAAGAGCTGTAAAGGAGGATGCTCTACCATGCCTACAGTAGTGGTCACATTCCTTAGTAAGAGTTGAGATGGAGGATAGCCTATGTCTCAATTTGCCTGCAAGCTGTACGAAAGCACCAGTAGGGATGTGTGCCAAGTTCATAGGCAAGCTTAAGAAGTGTGGGTTAGATGAATGGATGGCGGGGTGGATTGGCTGGCAGATAGAGCTCCGAGGGTTGTGGTTAGTGGCACACAGTCTAGTTGGAGGTCTGGGACAAGTGGTG